>OZ024860.1:46995050-47045050 GCA_964017155.1 Oasisia sp. SBJ-2009 | reverse complement strand
AATAGAAGAGGTACAATGATATACTTTACCTATAAAACGAGGCGTCCCCCAATGATCAATTTTAGGCCCACTGATATTGTTATTTACTATAATTATATCAATTATTTCAACCTATGCTCATGATACTTGATGATACAAGTACAATTAAAACCTTCACAGATGACAGAAACACAGTGAATATTGAATATTTGATTAATAAAGACCTATAATAAACATAATATAGCTAAAACTACATACAGATGCATTCATTGTATTTTTTTGTATAATGTCAATCCAACTCAGTTGAGTTGCCAATAAAACTTGTGTTATTATACATTTCATTAAAATATTACTAAAACAAAGTTTTTTTCAAATGCCTAATAAATAGGTTGATGAAGTAACATTAACAATTGACAGTGTAGATATTGAGAGACTTAACCAGTTTAACATTCTGGGCTTTACATTAATCTCGCATTTAAACTGGATTAAACATAATATTGATGAAATAGCAAACCAGTGTTTTCGAACAATTGGACCTATAACTAGGTTAAAGTATATTATTCAAACTAGAATAAAAAATTCACTCTATAATTCTATAATATTGCCTCACACTAAGTACCATCTACTGATCTAGGACACAAATGTAATTGAATAAACAAATTGCAAAAAAACTTATAAGAATAATATTTTCAAATAAATATAGCTCCCACATAGAATTAATGTTTACGCAAAGTTGAATACCAACTTATTGTAATTATATTATAATTTTATTATAAATATAAACATAAAACATTACCCGCATACTTTCAAAATTGGCAGATAACACAAACCAGAAATATGCCTAATCATTTCACATTGGCACACAGCAGAACATAATATACATTTGTAAAAAAAGAGTTTTAAAATAGTATGCCTCACACAATAAACAATACCTACATTTGTTTAATCAAAAGATAACCAATCACAATTTTAAAAAGACTGATATATAATGTAAAGCAGCATATTACACACAGATGCAAACATACTTCTACTGTTATAAATTACTACATATGCAAAATAATATTGAATAAACACTAACTCTAGCAACACATTAAGCCATAAACGTATTATATTTGTACCACATATCCTCTACTTACAATATGCGGAAAGTAGCAAATGTTAATAAACAATACTCAGGAATATACATGCTCCTAAATACAATTGGGCTATCCGTAATGGTCCGTCAATGGAATTCAATAATTACATAAAAAATTGCTAATTAAAAAACCCAAAGTGGCCCCTAAGATAGTAACTATTTATTAGTCATAATAGGGGCAAGTCAAATATTTTACAAACTAAATTTAAAATAACTATTGCATAGTTGCAGTTACAAAATAAATACATCTACTCTCGATTTATCCATCTTTCGATCTATTATATATAAGAAAGCATAAAGAACAGCGCCGAAACGACCAATATTTTACCTGTAGGTACTTAGATATACCACTTCGCCGATGCAATTTCTGCGAGTTCGTATTCAAAACGCGGCCAGCGACCGAAGTATCCCGCCGAAACTACCAATTTTTACCGGCCAGCCGAAGTGGCATTGCGACCGAAGCATCCCAAATGCAAAAACGAAAAACGAATTCGTTTTTCGTTTTTCTTACTTCACTTTTGAATACGAAAAACGAAAAAGGAATTCGTTATCCGTTTTTCGTTCGTAAATTTGAAAACGAAAAACGAAAAAGGAATTCGTTTTTCGTTTTTCGTTCGCAAATTTGAAAACGAAAAACGAAAAAGGAATTCGTTATCCGTTTTTCGTTCGCAAATTTGGAAACGAAAAAGGAAAAAACGGTATATACACGGACCCTAAGTTCCCGAATGGACATAGCTTACTAGGTCTAGGCCTATCGGCGTAGACGTAGTACTGGTGTCAGACAGAATATTGACCCTCGTAGAAAAGTTACTAGGGGGCAAAATACTATAATATAAAATTGACCCCCCCATGGAAAAATTATCCACCCATTTTTCTTCATGGATTTTTCTTTTTTGTATGTGTTGAAGGTAATATTTTGTTTACATTTATGCAACATTGCACTTTGATACATTAATAATATTATTATTGTGCCATATAATACTTTTTTTCAGTGAACGATCTCCTTTTTAAACTGATACTGCTCAGTCGGCATATTTTGTTGACATTTGCACTAACACCAGTATTTAATTTTGAGTCAAATTTCATGGAAAGCATTCTGCTTGGTCCACGTTCTACTAACTGCCTTAGCCTGGCAAATGTGTGTCAGTTTATATGGTTATGTGATGGTGTATGATTCATTCATAGTAAATATCCATTTGATAATTACCGAATAAATATTTTACAGTGGGGGGGGGGGGGGTCATATGTCTGTGGTATAGAATAAATATTGACCTGTGGCTCACAATAGTAATTTATGTTATAAAAATGTTTTGCCAATTTATAAGGTTATGTGTTGGTGTATGATTCATACAAGCATCCTGCTAAAAATCCATTTGATAATTACCAAATAAGTGTTTTACAGTGGGGGGGGGGGGTCATATGTCTATGATATAGACCGTATAATATAAATATTGACCTGTGGCTCACAATAGTAAATGTTATAAAAGTGTTTGCCAATTTACAAGGTTATGTGTTGGTGTATGATTCATACAAGCATCATAGTAAATATCCATTTTATAATTACTGAATAAATGTTTTACAGTGGGGGGTCATATGTCTATGGCATAGTATATTGACCCGTGGCTTGTTATACATAGAAAACTGTCAAGCTTTGTCAATTTGGACACCCCTACAGCCATCAAAAACAAACCTTTTGCTATTACCAGGTAGACATTTCTCTGTGATGTTTGTATAATAAATCTAGAAGCCCATAACTATCCAAATTGGCAAAGTTTTAGTTTTCTAAGTATATCAAGCCACAGCTCAATATTAGTTATTAATTAGTAACCTAAAATTAAGATTATATAATTATTATCTTTTGAAGTGAAATAGTTGGTTATGTGCTGTAATTTAACATTATGATCAAAACCATTATTTCAAATACATATGGGTGGGTCATTTTTCTATAGGGTGGGTCATTTTTCTATAACTGAATTTTTTGAAAAAGTGACCTCGGGGTAATTATTCTATATAGAATAGTGACCCGCGAGTCACTTTATCCACGAGTCAATATTCTATATGACACAGGCCCATGCTTTGGACTTGTCCGAACTCCGAGGTAGGGTTGGGTCCAAATACACATCAGCCAAATCAAATTTAAGTACAGACGGCTGTCTGCACAGACACATTGCTTTTCCATATTATTTCAATTGTGTGTGTGTGTGTGTGTGCGTGTGTGTGTGTGTGTGTGTGTGTGTGTGTGTGTGTGTGTGTGTGTGTGTGTTACATCAAGTAAACTCTTTATGGAAAACTATGGTACAAAATTGAAATTTTTGTCAAGGTTTAAAGGTAAAGGTAAGTTCTTATATAGCGCAGTATCCAATCTTTAGGATATATTCATCACTGTCTATAACCAGGTACTCGTACAGCTGGGTGAACTGGAGGAATGTAGACTAAAAAGACTTGCTCAAGGTTTCACATGGCAGCACAGGATTCGAACCCGGGTCCTCTTACCTGAGAGTCCGATGCTCTACCTCTGAGCCACTGCACTACTACTTAATTAATACTAGCAACCTTTGTTTATGGCCAATATTAAAGAAAAACTGTCAGTCTGATAGACTGGTGCATTTCGTCATGACATTTTAGTAGTATGCCTACAGTGCAGTTGTGAGGATCACTAAGTTGGTTTTCCTAGCACTTAGTTTTCATGGCATTAAAATGAACTGATTTTTAGTATAAGTTTATTCTCATGTTGTTTTACCTAAAACCACTAATGACCTGTTATGGTGCTGTGCACGTTAACAAACACAATTTGCTGTGTTTTGTGGTGAAAAACTCAGCAGTGGTTAAGATTAACAAAAATTAATTTCATTCAATATTACAAATTCACTATTCAGGGTTGTATAGTCCAAAGGACCTCAGGACCTCTTGGACTAGTGTTGATGATTAAATGTCCATTTTGAGGTGTTTACAGTAATGCTCACTGGTTTGGTTATGTTTTATTTCAGATGCTGCAAAGACGTTGCCACTGTGCAGCCTGTTACTACATGTGTACTTGTGCGTGACATTGAAGAAATTATGACTGATGAGTACAGACGATGAAGACATGACACTGATGACAAGATCGGAAGACGTCACATGCAAACCATTCTGCATTGTGTACAAAGAATGCCTTTTGGAGCTTGCCAGAATGGAGGTAATCATTGGTATTTGATATTAATAAAATATCATCATGACACAAGCAACTGCATTTTAAAACTTATAAACTATTCATGTTGTATAATGGCAAGAAAGATGTTATGTTTGTTTTTATTTATTATGTTTATAATGATGTAAGTTTGGTGTATGTGGGTGAATTATATGTTGCCATATTTACATTACAAACATAGAAATTAATGTTACGGAAATTATGCATTGAAATACTGATTACATAATACACTATAATTGGTATCAATTGCATTCTGATTGGGCATGAGTGGAATACATAAATCTATCAATCTGTCATTGAGTAACACCAATTATATATATTAATCAGTTCTGCTGGTAAAACAATTATTACAATTGTTGTCACATACACAGCTATGCACGGTTGTAATGTTTAAAAAAATTAAACCGCTTAACCAGTAAAGCATTACATATGTTAATATGCATCTAAATTGTCAACTTAGGTATATATTATGAATTTGATTCACCTGCCAGTGGAAGTTATTGTGCCCCCTAAAATTGATTTCCGATCCTGCCCCTGCGTATGAATATGATAGTTTATTTGTCTGCATCAGGTTTTTGCAGTAATGGGCATCCTTGATCAATTGTACATTGTTGGAATTGCACATATGGACTAAAGTAAAGACAACATAAAGTAAAAACATTTTATTGACACGTTTTGACAAGATTGACTACAACATAATGGCAAGCACTGCACATGATATATGTATTTATTTTTAATACCACATGTACATCAGATAAAAAACAATCAGTAATACAAATTAGGAAAAAGTTGAAAACATGTATGGTATATATATATATATATATATATATGTAAACAAACAGTTACTTTGATCACGGTTCATTCATTCACACACATATCCAGCACAAATACATGGTATGTCAAATGCTGGTTAGTTCAAAAACATTAATCCCATTTATTAGGCTTTAAAATGATGCCTTTGCCTGAAATGACATTACCTACTGCAAGTGTGTGCCTAACACTACACCCATGGGCAAATTTTTCAAAATCCTGAAACAATTGTTACACAACAACAAAATCTTGGCAATTTACATACAATTGTAAAGTTTACTCATAATGTGCACGCATTATAAATATTACTAAAACATGCTGTAAATAGCTTATTTTTACAGCAGTAGAACATAAATTGATGTTTTATTAAACATATTTCTCTTGACAAGTTTGCATACAAGTTTCAGTTTGGCTTGAATGGCAGACTCCTCTGACAAGATTTTATAAATGACTTGTCCAAAATATTAGAAAGATTTTACTTTCTAGATACAAAGTACATATACATACTATATACATGTAAAGTGTACATAATAAATAATAATAACAAATAAGGTACACTCAGTTAACTATAATTGATATATTTTTAAATCACTGTTATGTAAAATACAAACAAATATAAATATAACTGTGTTGGTGTTTACAACTCACAGAAAAGTGATTAAACTAGTCAGGATCCTCGCCATATGGCTGAGAGTTACATGTGCAATCACTATAATGTTTACTCACCTGTATGAAGAGTATCGGCTACAGATAGTGGTGGATATTATTACTTTATATAGTTTGTCTTTGCATAATAATTTAAGTGTGGCTGAATGCTTCCTACATTAGTCGATATGTTGTTTGATTTAACAGGTCTTAGTAAAGTGTAGCATATCTGGCATTTAGAGTTTACAATATGAATACCAAATACAATTTTATAAGTGACTTTTGCTAAATGTATCATTACATAAGATATCATAGATGTCAGAGCCATGTTAATTGTCACTTTGTTTTTTGTATAGGTAGATGTGAATGCACAGAAAATGTCAGGTACCTGACATGCAGTACCATTGAAGAGAGTGAACTCACACAGTAATGCCATCAATATTCAAGCCGATGAAGTTCACCTAAGAATGCCGAACCTATTTTATAGTGTTGAGAGAGGTTGACCAAAGGCTCATGCCATATTTGCCTGACCATGGCACCCCCTGTTCTACCACAAACTGCAAAGCTAGTCAGATATCACCATATTTGCATGTCAAGCAACCTGCATTCTATATTGGTCTCTAGCCAGTTTGGGTAACTGACTGGCCTGGAAGTCAGTGCACACACCATCGGTACGGGGGAGTCTGTCACGGATGCAACACACAACTGAGATCAATCGGTTGATATTCACATGACATTTGATCTGCAGCGTCTTGCACAGCCCACGATTGTGGAATCTTGTCCGGGATCTTGGACAGTATATAGCTTATTAATTTGTTGACCTAGTTGCTGTTCAGTTTCCTGTTAAGTGTTGACCTGAAAAGAAAAACATAATATTCAAAATCAGTAAACAAAAACTGGCATCATGGTATTAGAGTTGTCATTATGGAGTGTTCATTGCCATAATCAATCAATCTACAGCTATATAACATAATATTTTAAGTATGACCTAAAGCATTCCACAAAAAAGGCAGCAAGAAATATTCGGCTACAGCAGCATGTACAGGTTGATATCTAAGCAGGGTTGTAATTTATTAGGTGAGTATTCTCATTACATGAAAGTAAAATTACCCTGCTATATTTAAATGTAGGGATGCCTTATCTTAGATATTATTATATAATTATTTGAATACTCCCAAGCATAGCGCTTTCATATTTTCTGTTTTATTTTCAATATACAATTTTGTGTCAGGGTATGTCATGTAATAACTACTACATGTTATATTTGACATTTTATGGCTCAGCAGGATGTCAAAGTGAATGTTGGAAGTGACAAAATAAGGTGTTGTGATGCCAATAGTATATTTCCTTCACTAAATATTCAAACGTGTCTACCTTCTTCAGAATGAATAATAATTGATTTTATAAATTGATTTCTGAGTTATCGTTGTATGCTTAATAGATTTTTAAAAGGTGTTGACCGAAGACTGTGTGGACACTGGACTGGACACATTTAGTATAACATGCATTACACAACTGCAAAGGTTATCCTAGTTTTCCAAATCCGAGATATTATGATAATGCTAATGAAAGCAAATATGTATTGAAATGGGCATATTAAAATATTTATAAAATGTATACATGGTTGATTGTTAACAGTTTAATTCACTTGGAGTGATCAGACGTTAGCCTCTTGCAAACTACATATCCTCCATGCATTTGCCCGACACAAGTGATTGCATTAATCTTAGTCCCTCCTCTGCCTCGTCTCACTTGCATTGTAGTGTGGCCCGTACTAATATATCATAATTCGAGTTGTATTATGTATTCATATATTGCTATAATGAAAAGATAAAGATTAGAACAGCTGGCATATGTGAGTTGAAAGGTATCGGGTATTACATAGACTACAGCCACGCATCACTGACCACAATGGAAACAAGTGCAAGAATGTTATGTGTAATACTTGCATATGGTGTACACTGGCTAGTAGCTATAGCCTATACAAGCATTTTATGTTCATGTTTACATTTTTTATATTGAATAAATTCATCACCATCATGCCATTCATGGTTGTCATAAAAATCTAAATTATGTTGCATAAAATATAATGCAAATCAACAACGTCCAGCAATCATAGTAAAATGTGAGTCACAAAACACTATTTAAATAATTGTGATAACCAACATAATTCTTCGTTTGACGTTCTGTTGCACGAGATAACGGATGCTCCCCGCGGTGACGATCACCCGGAGCCTAGATACTGCCAATGTTCCGAAGCCAATGGCAATGAGATATCATTTCGTCCCTAACGTCATCTACACTCTCTATATATGTACTTTCGCAATTACACAGCTTATGAACAAGATCCTGCGTTATCAAATACAATACATATAACATTATAAATACAGGCTGTATGAGTGTATCTGGCTGAGACTAACTCAAAACTGACAAAAGCGATGGCAATGCCGATGCCGACTGTCAAATTTAAAAAATAATCTAACAGGTTAGAGAATCCGCGTCGAGTAGGCCTATAATGAAGTTCGCAAGTTGCAGTTCTTGTTGAATTAGCCCAAGACTACTCGCCCTGGTTGCTAACTGCGATAAAGCGCTTAATACATACCTTCACAGAAGAAACACTTCGGAACGTTCGTCACGACACGCAAAAGCACATGCGGTTTGTTATAGGATGCCGATCTCCAGTGTTGCCAGGTCAAAATAAAATTTCCCGCCCAATCGCCCTCGAAAACTAGCCCAAAACTAGCCCAATGTCCCCCCCCCCCAAATAATTATAAAATTATACATTTTAAAAGTTGCCAGTGACACACCCCTACCGATAAAGAGGGAAATGCATTTCAAGTACGTCACGCACAAAGTATTAATTTATCCAATGATGAGTGGGTGTTTCCATCATTCCTTGCAGTTGAGCGCCACCTACTGTTCTACGGTGAACTATAAATGCTTGTTTATAAACAGACATGACATACATCATAACGTCACAAATTACTTAAAATTGTTAATGAGAAAGGTGCTCTGACATGCTATCAATCGGTGTCAGTTTTTGCAGTTATAGACGTCAATGCGAGATATGTCGCCTGTGCTTTATTACCAATTTAATTATTGACTTATTCGAGGGCGCGTTCAGAATTGGCTTACGAGAGTTACGGTCGTGGCATATAATTACGTTAGTTAATGATGTCTACTATCATCAAGACATTATTAGATTGATAAATGGTAGAACCAGCAGATAACGCATATTGCATTTTCCCCATGTTCCATCTTCACAATCCTCCCCCGGGCTGCATGCATCCCTGGACTACTAATGGTCGCTGGGCTATAGTTACTACACGTAGCGCTATAGGAAGAGAAGAGCTGGTATTGACGTAATCAGCAGCAGCGACCCATAGCGCGCGAGAATGATTATTACCCTTATTTGTGGACAACTGGGTGGCCCAGGTATGAGTGAGCGATGTGTGTGTCTGTATTCAAAAACATTAGGAGGCTTTGAATTGGTATAGTTCACAATATTTATTATGATACGTAGACGTAAAACCACCACTTGAAACTAGCCCAAAAATAGCGGCATTTGCATAAAAAGAAGCCCAAAAAACCGCAACCCGCAACTGCTATTTCCCCCCCGCGGAACCCGTCTAAAACTAGCCCAATTGTGCGGGAAAACCGCGGACTTGGCAACACTGCCGATCTCGTATAAAACATATATATAGGCTCACGTGACTGGGCGCGCCTCGTAGCTGCACCAGTTACCGATCCCCAGAGTTTGTTGATTTTTAGCAGTTTTAAAGAGTATACAGTTTTAAAATTTTACATATCATTTTATTAGTGCATCAAGTCTACGTTGACATCAATTCACGGCAAGTTGTACGCGGTTTCATGAATTGTTGACATTTAAAATTTTCTGCCTGCACCTGAGTGACACTTGACATGGTTATGCGGTCATGCGCAACCATTGTTGCCAGAGCTGTGTATACGTCACGCTTGACCACTTTCACGTCAGAATGTCTACACCGGCTACGCCCCAGCAGAGACACCCGTCTGAACAATACTGCCTGGAGAGCAGCGTGCGTCGCAGGGGTGGCACTCCACCGACCCACCCATCGGGGCTGTCGTGCGGGTGCCCATAAGCCACGCAAGATACCTAAAATAATAACGTCCCCTCCTCCAACTTTGACTAAGCCGCCACTTTCTTCCCGGGGCAATAATAATATACAAGTCCCAATGCTGACCACAAACGTGCGGCCTGCCAAGTTGTGTCTGCTGAATGCGAGATCTGTCTGCAACAAGGGAGCTTTTTTAGCTGACTTTGTTGTTGAGCACGATCTGGACACATTGTGCTTGACAGAGACGTGGCTATGTTGCGATGACACCGTGTCTGCAACCGCTGTCACACCCGGCGGATATACATTCGAACATGTTGCTCGGAGAAATCGTTGTGGCGGTGGTGTCGGTGTACTTTTCCGAGCTACATACACTGTCGATCACTCAAAACTTTGGCCCGCTTCCTCATTTGAATGCCTCGACCTACAATTACGTTCTCCAAGGGTCTCTTCCACACTACGACTGTTCGTCATATATCGACCGCCATCATCCAGTCGCAACTCCCAGCCGTTCGCCACCTTCCTTACCGAGTTTCGAGAACTCGTCGAATGCGTCGGAACGAAGTCCGGCATCATCATCGTCGGCGATTTCAACGTACGGTACGGCGGCGACAGTGATCCGCACGCAAGAGCTCTTCGCGACGTCCTGTCTGACGCCAACTTAAGACAGAACGTTACAGATGCAACACACAACCGCGGAAATGTACTTGATCTCGTAATTACTGCCTCTTCTTCATCACTGGTTACAGGAGTATCTGTTAACAATCTTGTCACCGATCATTTTTGCTGTTATTTGTGATCTTGCCACCACCAAGCCCCGCCCGCCTCGAAAGACGTACCGTCGACATGCGGCGATTGACAACTCCAGCTTCATGACAGATCTCAGTGAGTGTAATGTCATCACCCAACCTCTCGGTGATGTGTGCAGCCTTTATGATCAGTATTTTTCCGAGCTGTCGTGCCTTATCGATCACCATGCACCACTTGTGCAGCGTACGGTAAACGAACGACCACACACTCCTTGGTGGTGTAGGAAACTCGATGACATGAAACGTCGGGTCCGCCTGTCTGAGTGCAAATGGCGCCAAAACAGAACCGACAACTACGGTAATTGTTACATCGAGTTGCGTGATCAATACTGCAGAACGCTGGCTTCAACTAAAGCCGCATTTTACAGTAAAGTGATTGAAACTGCCTCGAACGACACTAGGCCAATGTTTCGCATTACGAACCGCTTGCTTGGCCGAAAATGCGGAAACACTCTACCGAATGAGATTGGTGGCCCTGCTATTTTTGCCGATCGTTTCGCGAGTCACTTCACCGACAAGATCGACTCGATCCACTACCAAATCCCGATGCCATCAGCGAACGTCTATAACGCGCATGCACGTGTTATTTTGTCGCCACTGCTGGCGTGTCAGCCGGCTTCCCTCGAAGAAGTAACGTCACTTATTCAAAATGGCAAGATAAAGACGTCCAATATCGATCCAATGCCTTCCGCTATCCTGAAAGCTAATACCTCCATTTTGGCGCCGATTCTCAGGAGTATCATCAACCTATCTTACGAATCATCCACTGTTCCGGCAAGTATGAAACACGCTGTCATCACGCCTCTTCTAAAACGCTCAGGTCTTTCCGCCGACGACTACTCCAGCTACCGACCTATCTCTAACCTTCCTTATGCATCCAAATTACTCGAACGTCACGTCTCCGCCCAACTGCGTCTACATCTGCAAAGCAACGACCTCGAAGATCCATTTCAGAGTGCCTACCACCGGGCACACAGTGTCGAAACCGCAATTATGTGCATTCAGGACGACATTTTGCGATCTCTGGATATGCATAAGCACGTAGTACTTGTACTGCTGGACCTCAGCGCTGCGTTTGACACTATCGACCGTGACATACTGTTAATAGATCTACATCGAATCGGGGTACGAGGCGACGCACTCTGCTGGCTCGCATCGTATCTCACCGACCGCACACAATGCGTCAGTGTCGACGGTCACTCGTCTCACAGAACCCGACTGCGACACGGAGTTCCACATGGCAGTGTATTGGGCCCTCTACTTTTCACTGTGTACTGCGCTGGCCTGTCATATATCTTCGAAACGCATGGTGTTCGTTACCATGTGTACGATGACGACACACAACTCTATGTTGACTTTCCACCTAACGATTCGGCGTCAGCAGCCGACCAGATATCCCGGTGTGTCATCGACGTGAAAGCTTGGCTAGCGTCGCGCTACCTACTTTTGAACGAAGCAAAAACAGAGACAATTCTCTTTACCACAGTGAACTACCGCACTCCGCAGCCACGTCCCCTTGTCATCGACATCTGTGGACGCAACGTTACTACTTCGGCCAGCATTCGCGACCTTGGCGTGCACCTCGATTCAACTTTGTCGATGACCGCACACGTAAGCCGTACCTGCCGGACTGCCTACGCCCAACTTCGTTGTATAGCGCAAATACGATCTGCGCTAACTCTTCGAGCATGCAAGACACTTGTTCATGCGTTAGTCATGTCGCGACTTGATTTTGGTAATGCTGCCCTGTACGGCATTACTGGAACGCTGTTGTACAGGCTTGAAATGGTCCAGCGTTCAACAGCGCGCGTCATCCTACGTTTACATCGCCGTGACCAACACAGCACGACGGAAGCTCTGCGAGAGTTGCACTGGCTACCCGTGACACAGCGTATTGATTTCAAACTGCTGACTTTTATGCACAGCGCCGTGCATGCTAACATTCCACGCTATCTGGCTGATCGAATCACGCCGTACGTTCCCCATCGCAGTCTGCGTTCGGCTGACCAGGCTCTCGTCTGCGTTCCAAGGGTCAACCTAAAACGTTTCGGGCGACGAGCCTTTTCATGTGCGGGACCTGCAATGTGGAACTCGCTTCCATTTTATCTCAGGAAACAACAAGATTCCGGACATTTTAAGAAAGACCTAAAACGTTTTTCTTTAAACAGGCATCTTCGTAATTTATTCTAGACATTTTAGAAAGAACATGAACACTTCATATTTTAAATGAGCGTACATTTACTTGTTTACTTTTTGTGTGCATTATTTTATCAAAATGTGTACTTATAATTTGCTGAACTGTTGTAATGTATTTAATTTTTAAGCTATTTTACTTGTACGCACCCCTGAATTTACTATGTAAAGAAATGAGGTGTTTAAATAAAATTATTATTATTATTAAAACACGTGACCCAAAAATGGCAGGACGTCTACACCGGCTAATGGTTTCGCCAGTTACACCCGGTGTAACGACGATTCTTTTTTGCCGAATATAAAAAGACAAGTACGCATTTTTAAATTAAACTGATTGTGAATACTAGTTAAACTATTGAAACATTACACATCAGGACATAAAAGAAAAGGATTGGCGATGGGCAAAAAGAAATGATTAGGAACCTGTAGATGTTTAAAACATTTACTAAATCACTCTTTAAATTCGTCCCAAGAAGAAAATGGGATTTTAATCAAATGTCATTTAGACTTACCATCAGTCATTTCCCCTACAACATAGAATATTGATTAGTTTAACATTTAAATAAATATTAACAGGAAAAAATATATATTGCAATTAACTCCTTGGAAACCAAGCTCAGAGGCACATCAACGCAAGATATTTACTCGATCAGAGAGACAGTAAACAATTCCCATTTTCAACATACTGGTTGATACGCCAGGGAGCAACGTTGTAAAGCTATATACGACAAAATGTAGCAATATTGTCATGTGATGAAACACTAGAAGGAAGCATAGCACAATTTCTACCTGAAGATGAACGCCAAATTAATAATAGCAATGTAACAAAATGCAGTGCAGTGCAGTGAAGTGCAGTGCAGTGCAGTGCAGTGCAGTGCAGTGCAGTGCAGTGCAGTGCAGTGCGTGGCGTGGCGTGGCGTGGCGTGGCGTGGCGTGGCGTGGCGTGGCGTGGCGTGGCGTGGCGTGGCGTGGCGTGGCGTGGCGTGGCGTGGCGTGGCGTGGCGTGGCGTGGCGTGGCGTGGCGTGGCGTGGCGTGGCGTGGCGTGGCGTGGCGTGGCGTGGCGTGGCGTGGCGTGGCGTGGCGTGGCGTGGCGTGGCGTGGCGTGGCGTGGCGTGGCGTGGCGTGGCGTGGCGTGGCGTGGCGTGGCGTGGCGTGGCGTGGCGTGGCGTGGCGTGGCGTGGCGTGGCGTGGCGTGGCGTGGCGTGGCGTGGCGTGGCGTGGCGTGGCGTGGCGTGGCGTGGCGTGGCGTGGCGTGGCGTGGCGTGGCGTGGCGTGGCGTGGCGTGGCGTGGCGTGGCGTGGCGTCGCGTCGCGTCGCGTCGCGTCGCGTCGCGTCGCGTCGCGTCGCGTCGCGTGGCGTGGCGTGGCGTGGCGTGGCGTGGCGTCGCGTCGCGTCGCGTCGCGTCGCGTCGCGTGGCGTGGCGTGGCGTGGCGTGGCGTGGCGTGGCGTGGCGTGGCGTCGCGTGGCGTCGCGTGGCGTCGCGTGGCGTCGCGTGGCGTGGCGTGGCGTGGCGTGGCGTGGCGTGGCGTGGCGTGGCGTGGCGTGGCGTGGCGTGGCGTCGCGTGGCGTCGCGTGGCGTCGCGTCGCGTCGCGTGGCGTCGCGTGGCGTGGCGTGGCGTGGCGTGGCGTGGCGTGGCGTCGCGTCGCGTGGCGTCGCGTGGCGTCGCGTGGCGTCGCGTGGCGTCGCGTGGCGTCGCGTGGCGTCGCGTGGCGTCCCGTGGCGTCGCGTGGCGTCGCGTGGCGTCGCGTGGCGTCGCGTGGCGTCGCGTGGCGTCGCGTGGCGTCGCGTGGCGTCGCGTGGCGTGGCGTCGCGTGGCGTCGCGTGGCGTCGCGTGGCGTCGCGTGGCGTCGCGTGGCGTCGCGTGGCGTCGCGTGGCGTCGCGTGGCGTCGCGTGGCGTCGCGTGGCGTCGCGTCGCGTGGCGTGGCGTGGCGTGGCGTGGCGTGGCGTGGCGTGGCGTGGCGTGGCGTGGCGTGGCGTGGCGTGGCGTGGCGTGGCGTGGCGTGGCGTGGCGTGGCGTGGCGTGGCGTGGCGTGGCGTGGCGTGGCGTGGCGTGGCGTGGCGTGGCGTGGCGTGGCGTGGCGTGGCGTGGCGTGGCGTGGCGTGGCGTGGCGTGGCGTGGCGTGGCGTGGCGTGGCGTGGCGTGGCGTGGCGTGGCGTGGCGTGGCGTGGCGTGGCGTGGCGTGGCGTCGCGTCGCGTCGCGTCGCGTGGCGTGGCGTGGCGTGGCGTGGCGTGGCGTCGCGTCGCGTCGCGTCGCGTGGCGTGGCGTGGCGTGGCGTCGCGTGGCGTCGCGTGGCGTCGCGTCGCGTCGCGTCGCGTCGCGTCGCGTCGCGTCGCGTCGCGTCGCGTCGCGTCGCGTCGCGTGGCGTGGCGTGGCGTCGCGTGGCGTGGCGTCGCGTCGCGTCGCGTCGCGTCGCGTCGCGTCGCGTGGCGTGGCGTGGCGTGGCGTGGCGTGGCGTGGCGTCGCGTGGCGTCGCGTGGCGTCGCGTGGCGTCGCGTGGCGTGGCGTGGCGTGGCGTGGCGTGGCGTGGCGTGGCGTCGCGTGGCGTCGCGTGGCGTCGCGTCGCGTGGCGTCGCGTGGCGTCGCGTGGCGTGGCGTGGCGTGGCGTGGCGTGGCGTGGCGTCGCGTGGCGTCGCGTGGCGTCGCGTGGCGTCGCGTGGCGTCGGGTGGCGTCCCGTGGCGTCGCGTGGCGTCGCGTGGCGTCGCGTGGCGTCGCGTGGCGTCGCGTGGCGTCGCGTGGCGTGGCGTGGCGTGGCGTGGCGTGGCGTCGCGTGGCGTCGCGTGGCGTCGCGTGGCGTCGCGTGGCGTCGCGTGGCGTCGCGTGGCGTCGCGTGGCGTCGCGTGGCGTGGCGTGGCGTGGCGTCGCGTGGCGTCGCGTGGCGTGGCGTGGCGTGGCGTGGCGTGGCGTGGCGTGGCGTGGCGTGGCGTGGCGTGGCGTGGCGTGGCGTGGCGTGGCGTGGCGTGGCGTGGCGTGGCGTGGCGTGGCGTGGCGTGGCGTGGCGTGGCGTGGCGTGGCGTGGCGTGGCGTGGCGTGGCGTGGCGTGGCGTGGCGTGGCGTGGCGTGGCGTGGCGTGGCGTGGCGTGGCGTGGCGTGGCGTGGCGTCGCGTCGCGTCGCGTCGCGTCGCGTCGCGTCGCGTGGCGTGGCGTGGCGTCGCGTGGCGTGGCGTCGCGTCGCGTCGCGTCGCGTGGCGTGGCGTGGCGTGGCGTCGCGTGGCGTCGCGTGGCGTGGCGTCGCGTGGCGTCGCGTGGCGTGGCGTGGCGTGGCGTGGCGTGGCGTGGCGTGGCGTGGCGTGGCGTGGCGTGGCGTGGCGTCGCGTCGCGTCGCGTCGCGTCGCGTCGCGTCGCGTCGCGTGGCGTGGCGTCGCGTGGCGTGGCGTCGCGTCGCGTCGCGTCGCGTCGCGTGGCGTGGCGTGGCGTGGCGTCGCGTGGCGTCGCGTGGCGTGGCGTCGCGTGGCGTCGCGTGGCGTCGCGTGGCGTCGCGTGGCGTCGCGTGGCGTCGCGTGGCGTCGCGTGGCGTCCCGTGGCGTCGCGTCGCGTGGCGTCGCGTGGCGTCGCGTGGCGTCGCGTGGCGTCGCGTCGCGTGGCGTCGCGTGGCGTCGCGTGGCGTCGCGTGGCGTCGCGTGGCGTCGCGTGGCGTCGCGTGGCGTCGCGTGGCGTCGCGTGGCGTCGCGTGGCGTCGCGTCGCGTCGCGTCGCGTCGCGTCGCGTCGCGTCGCGTCGCGTCGCGTCGCGTCGCGTCGCGTCGCGTCGCGTCGCGTCGCGTGGCGTGGCGTGGCGTGGCGTGGCGTCGCGTGGCGTCGCGTGGCGTCGCGTGGCGTCGCGTGGCGTCGCGTGGCGTGGCGTGGCGTGGCGTCGCGTGGCGTCGCGTGGCGTCGCGTGGCGTGGCGTGGCGTGGCGTCGCGTGGCGTGGCGTGGCGTCGCGTCGCGTGGCGTCGCGTGGCGTCGCGTGGCGTCGCGTGGCGTCCCGTGGCGTCGCGTGGCGTCGCGTGGCGTCGCGTGACGTCGCGTGGCGTCGCGTCGCGTGGCGTCGCGTGGCGTCGCGTCGCGTGGCGTCGCGTGGCGTCGCGTGGCGTCGCGTGGCGTCGCGTGGCGTCGCGGCGCGTGGCGTGGCGTCGCGTGGCGTGGCGTCGCGTGGCGTGGCGTCGCGTGGCGTCGCGTGGCGTCGCGTGGCGTCGCGTCGCGTGGCGTCGCGTCGCGTGGCGTGGCGTGGCGTGGCGTGGCGTGGCGTGGCGTGGCGTGGCGTGGCGTGGCGTGGCGTGGCGTGGCGTGGCGTGGCGTGGCGTGGCGTGGCGTGGCGTGGCGTGGCGTGGCGTGGCGTGGCGTGGCGTGGCGTGGCGTGGCGTGGCGTGGCGTGGCGTGGCGTGGCGTGGCGTGGCGTGGCGTGGCGTGGCGTGGCGTGGCGTGGCGTGGCGTGGCGTGGCGTGGCGTGGCGTGGCGTGGCGTGGCGTGGCGTGGCGTGGCGTGGCGTGGCGTGGCGTGGCGTGGCGTGGCGTGGCGTGGCGTGGCGTGGCGTGGCGTGGCGTGGCGTGGCGTGGCGTGGCGTGGCGTGGCGTGGCGTGGCGTGGCGTGGCGTGGCGTGGCGTGGCGTGGCGTGGCGTGGCGTGGCGTGGCGTGGCGTGGCGTGGCGTGGCGTCGCGTCGCGTCGCGTCGCGTCGCGTCGCGTCGCGTCGCGTCGCGTGGCGTCGCGTGGCGTCGCGTGGCGTCGCGTGGCGTCGCGTCGCGTCGCGTCGCGTCGCGTGGCGTCGCGTCGCGTCGCGTCGCGTCGCGTCGCGTCGCGTCGCGTCGCGTCGCGTGGCGTGGCGTCGCGTCGCGTCGCGTGGCGTCGCGTCGCGTGGCGTGGCGTCGCGTCGCGTGGCGTCGCGTCGCGTCGCGTCGCGTCGCGTCGCGTCGCGTGGCGTCGCGTCGCGTGGCGTCGCGTGGCGTCGCGTCGCGTCGCGTCGCGTCGCGTCGCGTCGCGTCGCGTCGCGTCGCGTCGCGTCGCGTCGCGTCGCGTCGCGTCGCATCGCATCGCATCGCATCGCATCGCATCGCATCGCATCGCATCGCATCGCATCGCATCGCATCGCATCGCATCGCATCGCATCGCATCGCATCGCATCGCATCGCATCGCATCGCATCGCATCGCATCGCATCGCATCGCATCGCATCGCATCGCATCGCATCGCATCGCATCGCATCGCATCGCATCGCATCGCATCGCATCGCATCGCATCGCATCGCATCGCATCGCATCGCATCGCATCGCATCGCATCGCATCGCATCGCATCGCATCGCATCGCATCGCATCGCATCGCATCGCATCGCATCGCATCGCATCGCATCGCATCGCATCGCATCGCATCGCATCGCATCGCATCGCATCGCATCGCATCGCATCGCATCGCATCGCATCGCATTGCATTTTGTTAAATTGCTATTATTAATTTGGCGTTCATCTACAGGTAGAAATTGTGCTATGCGTCCTTCTTGTATTTCAGTGCCTATATGATCATCATCGTCATCGTCAGTTTTAAAAACCCGGGTGAATCATTAAGCGATTTCGTTTTCGTGCAATTATTACTTTAATAATACATATCACAACACTCTATTG
Source organism: Oasisia sp. SBJ-2009 (assembly GCA_964017155.1). Taxonomy (NCBI): domain Eukaryota; kingdom Metazoa; phylum Annelida; class Polychaeta; order Sabellida; family Siboglinidae; genus Oasisia; species Oasisia sp. SBJ-2009. The sequence continues at coordinate 47,026,604 of OZ024860.1, read as the reverse complement.
TTTTAACAAGGATAATCTCTACAACGGATTTTTAAAACTGACTTACCACTGCACTCTACTACAGCAATGTGTTTGATTCCAGCTGGTCCCGACTTCGTGCAAGACGCCGGCGTGCCGAGGAACAAAGCGAGTCATGGAGGAGAAGACGTAGCCATCTATGCCCGAGGCCCGATGTCTCATCTCGTCCAAGGAGTCCACGAACAGAGCTACATCGCACACGTCATGGAGTACGCCTCGTGTGTCGGAGCCAACCGAGACCACTGCAAGAGACATTGTTTCTGGTCGTGGTGAGACGGTTGTGCTCCTCCTAGTTGATGTCTTTGTCTCTGTGTATGCTTGGCGGGAATTATTGGTTAATGTGAATGTGTAGTCAGCCTAGCTTAGATATAGAAGATTGTGAAAATAAAGTTGAGGGAGTTGGTTGTCTGCCTGTGTGTGGTCACACTAAAACGTATTGTGTTGTAACTGGCTGTACTTCTATGTAGATATGACTAGCTCAGTGGGTCGTAATTTGAGGATATAATAAAGTGGATTGTAGTATTGAATCTTGCTTCGGACTTCTTTTAATTGGTACCTCCCCTCTTGGCACTGTAGATCTAGGTCATTAACATGGCTGTGCATCTTTATTACTACACTATAGTGGACGTGTGTTTTTTATTAACCCAACTGAAACCAAGCATGTCAGATGATATTAATATTATTTTGTCTGGCCCCAGTGGGGCATGCACTAGATAGTGGATACATCCCGTTCATACTTTGTCACAGTATGAACGGTCATTCAATGCGTCAGTCATAGTTATCTCCAAGAAGATGTTGAAGAGGGTGGGGAGAGCACATAGCCTTGTCTTACTCCGACTGTGGTTTTGAACCAGTCCCCTATGGTGTTATTAAGGTAGAGTGCGCTGGTGGCCTTTTCATAGTGGTTCTGTGTCGTTCTGATCAGGTTGGTGTTGATGTTATTCTGTCTCATGGTGGCCCATAGTGCTGCATGCCACACCCTGTCGAACGCCTTCTTGAAGTCCACGAAGACGTGGCAGAGGTCTTGCTGGTGTTGGAGGTACGTTTCGCACAGTGTCGTAAGGTTGAATATCTGCTCTGTTGTGCTGCGTCCTGGTCTAAAACCTGCTTGTTCCTCAGCGAAGATCTTTTCCGCTTGCTGTTTCAGTCGGTTCATCAATATTGTCAGCATCACTTTGCTCGGGTGGGTGATGAGGCTGATGGTACGATAGTTCTGGCATAGCAGTAGGTTGCCTTTCTTGGGGAGGGTGATGATGAGATATTGGGTCCACGGTGTTGGCCACTCCTCTGTCTGCCATATCTTGTTGCAGATAGTCAGTAGGACGCTTATCATGGCTTCTGCCCCTGCCTGCACCAACTTCGCTGGGACATTGTCCGCTCCTGCTGACTTCCCCTTCTTGAGCGATTTCACCGCTGCTTCCATGTATTCGCGTAGGATGGGGTAGTTGTCGTTGTCGGTTGCTGCAGGGACGTTCAGCACTTCCTGTTCTTCCGTCAGACATTTTCCGACCTTGTCTTGTGTGGTGGTGGTTCGCCCTGGCTTTGTGCTGATCAGGTGTTTCACCAGATGGTAAGTTTTCTTGCTGTTATTTTTCTTCATGTCTGGCACTGCTCTTCAATCCAGTTAATCTTTGCCTTGTCATGCCTTTATTGATTTCTTGGTTGACAGCCCTATGCTGCCTTAAAATTACTCCTTCCGCATCTTTCTTCTTCTTCAGGACCCTCTGTTTGTCGCACATATCAAGTAAGTTACCTGTGATCCAGTGCTTCTTGACTGGGTGATGTTTGTCAAGGATCTCACTGGCGGTGTTGTCCAGATTGGTGAGCGCTGCAAATGTCCGTCCTATCATTGGGTGGAAGGCTTCTGCTACTTCGGGGTCCTTCAGCTTCTCAATGTCAAATTTGATCATGTCATGGCCGAATTTATTGACCCTCTTCAGATGTACATTGAAGGTCATCATGACGAGCTCATAGTCGCTTCCAAAGTCGGCTCCAGGAAACATCCGTGTCTTAGCAATGGACACACTGGACCGGAAACGCTTCATTACCACGATGTAGTTTATTTGGTTGTGGTGCTTTCCCTTTTAAACATAAATTATAATGAAAATACAGAACTGCAAATAATACGCCGTTCGGGATTGGAGAGTAGACCAGTGTCCCTACAGCCTAAGTGCATACAAGTTAGTAATGACGTTGTATACTATATATTAGGGCAGGAACGATACACTGCATCACAACACGATACGTCTTGCGATACTGAGATCTCCATACGATAGGTATCGCGATACAAACATCCTTGACTAGAATGGTGCAGTGCAGCAACAACGGTCGGTCGTTATTCTTTAGATGAATGAAACGAATCAGTAGTACTAGTATAGCGTTACCTATACGGAAAGGCAGCAGCTTCGTTATATTAACGTTGGTAGTACCATTTTGACCAAGTTTTACAAGTCTTGTATATTGAGTGTCTTATCCTTATCTTTTATCTGTTGATTTGGGTAGGTGATCACCAGCAGTTACGTCGCCGGTGTGAGACAATCTACTGTCTCTGCTATATACGAAAAGCACGTACTGCGAAAAACCACTGGCGTAATAAATTAAAATACACTTAGTTTTCATGAGGAATAGGTAATTCTGGCCTCATCCCGAAGGTTTACAACGATTACATCCACTTCCAAAACATACAGGAAGCGTTTGTCATTTATTTCCATGTGTGTGCCGTTTCTCCACAAAATATTTTACGTTTCCGTGAGAGAGATGTAAAATTAATTATGCGTATATGCTATATTTATCATGCGATTATCCACAATTAAAATAGAGATTAGGGATACTATTTCATCATTATATAGCGATATAGTCCACAACGCTTTTACTTTCATCGTACCTAATACCTAAAAATAATGTTGCTTATTCATCTCGTCAAATTTATATTTGTGCAACCCTTACCGTTAGTAGACAACACACATGTCGTCAGAAGCAAAAACACGGTGGTCGCGACCATATTCATCCCGCTCAAATATCGCCTCCCGTCCGTGTCTCCGAGATTACTAGCGACTGTCTGTGATAAGTAGATTTCTCTCCCAATTGTACGTTGGGCCTACTTAGTCACGCACCGCTCGTTATCAAGGTGAATGTACGTCACGCTCGGTCGCATTTTGCGTCGGCACGTCTGACGGTAGCCTCGGTTACCCAGGCTCCGTGAGGTGGCAGCTCGATTAAGCCCCTCACACCCACCTACGAAAAATGTGGGTCTGCATTTTCGAGCCTTACCCCATATTAGGGTAAAGACGCTGGTTGGCTCTCAGACTATGAAATAAAAATTTATATAACGATATCATTTTACAAGATAATGATATCACATGAAAAATATTCAACATTGAACTTATATTAACACAAAAGTAAGTAAAACTTCAAATTTACAGTTGTTTATAAAATAAGAATTACGGCATAATTAACCAGTTTCCGTGAGGTGGCAGCATTGTCTAGCCCCACACGGATGGCATACCAATTAAATAAGGATACCTTTTTTGTTATCAAATAATGCTGTATTATAAAAACTATTCAAAATTAAACTTATATTAATACAAAATAAATAGAAATAAAAAATTTGCTGTTGTTTATATAATATAAATTACGGCAGTGTCCGTGAGGTGGCAGCATTATATAGATCACGCGGAAAAATATTAAAAAGCCGACATACTGACCAGATTGTTTTCTCGGCGTAGTTCCGCAGCCGCCCGACAATCTGTTAACCGAGACTAGCGGCGCGGCGCGGCGCGGCGCGGCGCGGCGCGGCGCGGCGCGGCGCGGCGCGGCGCGGCGCGGCGCGGCGCGGCGCGGCACGGCACGGCACGGCACGGCACGGCACGGCACGGCACGGCACGGCACGGCACGGCATAATAAATATGTTAATCCACTTTGATGGATTATGTTTTATTATCAACCGATGCAAGGGTACAACACTGTTTTCTATGCAGCTGGTCACGCTACAGACGGAGCGCTCCCTGGCGAACAGAAGCAACACTGGCTGTAAGACGACGTTTTCCAGGTAGGACGTAGGTAGGTAGGACGACACCTTTAATATAATTATAGAAAAGAAACATATAACAACAGTACAGAACAGAAACAACATATTACTGATTTTTTAGAAGCAGATATTTTACACTTTTTTTTAAAGACCTGTAAAGTGGCAGAATATTCCAAAATCTAAATCTAAGAACCGAACAGTTTCCTTAGGAGTGGACCGACAACTGATGGACGCTCTCTTACAATCTGTATTAAAACACTCATTTTCATCCAGACATGCCACATTTATGAGATAGCAATCCATATCTTTGACCTAAAATTATGTGACAATCCGTATCAATCCGTATCACTAATCAGATCTTCCAGTTAACTGGCCTAAGATATTAAGACCTTTTTAAAACGGTTTTTCCACGGGTTCTTCGACGTTTGTTCGATGTGAATGTGTTTGGAATTTCATATAATATATATTATATATATATTAGATCAATTTAATGCCATCGAGTCGACGTAAGTAAGCCGATGTTACATGGCGCGAGCAGTTAGCGCAGCCCAGACACATTGGGGCCTCAAACCCCGGCCTGGTCAAAGGCGCTGTCTAGCGTGTGCATTGCGAAGTCGAGAAAAAAACCAATTAGCCATATTTTATAAATGTATGCTTAAAATATATCTGCATTATATAGAATATAAATTAATGATGTAGCCTTAGTTTTGGGGACATATTTGCAAATCGCAAGACATCGCCTTTGCGGTCATGATGCGTCTTGTGAGCGCTATGTACTGCTCACGCCCAGTGACATCAGCTTATTTACGTCGACTCGACGACATTAAATTGATATAAAACATAATAAAAACAATCCGACTTCTTTTTAGCGGGTGTGATGCAGAATGACATTCCAAAAAAACACACACACACACACACACACACACACACACACACACACACTCACACACACACACACACACACACACACACACACACACACACACACACACACACACACACACGACGATTTAGTTGAATTCGGCGTCGAGCTCCATTTCTTGTACTGCTTTTCATAAACGTCACGCGCCTGCCACGGCCCCCGTTCCCACCCGTTGAGTCACCTGCCGCAGTTTTCAGAACAACAAATTTACCAGCGCGCTACATTAAACTAATCGGTGGTTTATTTCTATCTATTTACTAAGTCACTAACAGTAAACGATTATTCCATGATGCTATATAGTTTTGTAATGCATACAAGGACATTGTGATTACAAATAATGTCTCCTTAAATTTAGTTAAAATCTGCATCAAAATGGAGTGCAGCCGTATCACTTAAACAAAACTGCCAAAATCCGTATCGGATACGGGTATTCCGTATCATGTGGCATGTCTGATCATCTCTTTAAATACTGACGTAATCGGGAGATGGTAAACTTAGATTTAACCTTATACCTAGCCGTAACTCTATACCTAACCCTACTCCCAACTTGTGCATGACAAGTATTATAATCCTTGCAAAGTGATGTGCCAGGGGTTTTGACGGCTGGTGTTGACTAAACCAGCAGCAGCGACCCCTGGCGCACGAGGAGCTACAAGTAGGAGCTGGCGCAAGAATCAAACTATGATAGTATAGCATACGTTACGCCAGACATAATAGAATACTAAATGTGTGAAATGGCTGAACGACTTACGTTTTGGAGTCGTCCTCCGCTGAGCACCCGTCACGTTACCCTTGTCGCCGCCGCCGCTCTCTTGCGGCCAACGCCTCCCTCCTTGCGGCCACTGCCGCCACGGCCGCCGCCCCCCTTACGGCATCCGCCTCCCTTGTGGTCGCCTCCGCCCTTGCGTCATCCGCCGCCTCCCTTGTGGTCGCCTCCGCCCTTGCGTCATCCGCCGCCTCCCTTGCGGCCGCCGCCGCCGCCCATGCGGCCTCCGCCTCCCTTGCGTCATCCGCCGCCTCCCTTTCGGCCGCCGGCACGTTTTGACTCACCACATAGGTTAAGGCTACAGGGCCTTTTTCGACCAATGAGTAACGAGCATGTGTCCACGTGGGTAGCCTCTGTTTACACGGTACACGTGGCAATGTTCCCATGTGGTTCTGCTTGTGTTTACATTGTACACGTAACTAGCTCAACCTAGACGTAGTTGTTTTCTCCGAATTCCGTGTTTACAGTCTGTAAAGTGTGATCATCCTTTGCGCACTTTATCTCAACGAACTGAGCAGAAATATTATTTGAAATAACAATAAAAATTATGATTGAAATAGTTATATTACTTTGAAGAGAAAGTACGTGCCATTTCGTAAATTTAATGTACATGTCTGTCGTGAGTTTTTTGCATTTCAAATTAATGATGTGTGTAAATAATTACTAAAAACAATGTAAAAGTAATACATTAATTAGTAATATGAAAATAAATCTGGTAAAAATTTAATGTAATTGATTTTATTCAACAAACAACAACAAATATACAAGTAACACATAAAGAGTAATATATCTATAGACACAGCAACTAATTGCTGTGTACTCATAAGCACTGTGCCATACAGAAAACAATCTATAACCCAGATAGCAGTAATACATTCATTAGTAATACGAAAATAAAGCTGGTACAAATTTAATATAATTTATTTTATTCAACAAACAAAAAAAACATAATTATACAACTCAAGTAACACATCAAGTTTAATCTAGACACAGCTACTAATTGCTGTGCCAACATAAGCACAGTAAAGCACTGTACCATACAGAAAACAATCTATAATCCAGATAGTAGTAATACATTAATTAGTAATGCGAAAATAAAGCTGATACAAATTTTATATAATTTATTTTATTCAACAAACAAAAAAAACATATTCACGTAACATAAATAGATTAATCTTGACACATGCAGCTACTAATTGCTCTGCATACATAGGCACTACACCATACAGAAAACAATCTATATCCCAGATAGCAGTAATACAATCTGGACAGTTGCAACTGACAGACATTTCTGCCGCCAAAATAGATATAAATAGAACACGCCCTTAGAACTATAGAGGAAAGATTAATGATCTAACACTGTGGCCGCCAACGAAGTGAAATTTTCTGCTGGTTGAACACGTGACGTTCGTGGAAACAGGCTTAGCCACAGAGTTAGATAATTAATCTTTTCCTTATAGACTACTGGCGTGTTCTATTTATATATGTTTATCACGCGTACCGTGTAAACAGGGCTGCCCACGTGGACACAAGCTCGTTACGCATTGGTCAAAAAAGGCCCTGTAGCCTTAACCTATGTGGAGAGTCAAAACGTGCCGGCCGCCGCCGCCCTAGTGGCATCCGCCGCCCTTGCTGCATCCGCCGCCGCCCTTGCGACCGCCGCCGGCCTTGCGGCATCCGCCGCCGCCCTTGCGACCGCCGTCGGTGTTGTCGTACTTGTAGCCACCGTGGTCGTTATCGGTGGATCGAAATCTGTAGACATTGCATACAACTAGATGTAGTAGTAGAACTATAAGCATTATATAATGAATGTCACATGTCACAATTTACGAAGTGATTTTTATTGAGGCATCTAATGCACCCTTACATGAACATGCATAAAGCGTTGGTAACATATACAACTGATGCCCCTAAATTATAAATAATAATAAATTAAGAAACTAAACCAAAATAATTTAACTGTTGCTGTGACACAACATTTAAAACAGTATAATCAATATATATATATTTTTTTTTAATATTACGATATAAATCACTTAAATAGTAATTTATATAATCAAAAGTAACGAAGTAAAACAGGAGAGACAATCAAAAGGTCGCACTGCTGGGTTTGTTTCTGACACGTCAAAAGGCGACATAATTACGTCAGCTAAACGTCTCACGACATTCACTAGGATAACAATTTATACATGGATTACCAGCATCTTAATGTTAATCAGATAAGTGTTAAATAAATCCATGTGGAACTTTCATGATCATAACTCCCTGCGTAAGGGATATTTTCAAATATGAATATATTTTACAGAACAACGAACCGATAGAGGTAGAAAGATTATACTAATCTTCATGCAATTACACGCTGAAATGCGTAAGCTATAGGCAACCATGTTGATGTTGAAAATGTACAATACATGTTCCTGCCCTCAAAATGCCTACACCGACTAATTCTCAATTCGTAATATGCAATGTACTTATAATTAATTTGCATATATACATAATTATATACACATGTTTGTATGTATGTATATATATATATATATATATATATATATATATACATATGTATATATATATATATATATATATATATATATATATATATATATATATATATACATATATATATATATATATATATATATACATACATACAAACATGTGTATATATATATATATATATATATATATATACATATATATATATATACATATTATGAATTACAGTTAAACATGCCAGCATCTCTTTTGTCGCGGCGATTCATAGTCTCATACCAATCTTCCTCTTCGTACTAATGAAACAGTTATTATGACATGTCTCAATATAAAGTATCTGCTACACAGTTTTATTCTTTGCTATCAACAAACAAAGAAAAAACCTCCAAGAAAGTTAAGTGTTATACGAATAGTAGTATTTAAATATATATATATATAAATGTATATAAATGTATATACATATATATGTATATATATATATATATATATATATATATATATATATATATTTGGCTACTAAGGCATATACATAATATTGTGTGTTTATGTTTCACCAAAAAGCTAAGCGTTAAGCGTTTCTCCATACAACGTGATGCATTTAGAAACATAGTAGTGATAGTGTTAGTTGATAATGTCGTGACAACTGTTTATGACAATGTGAAGACACTGTAAAACAATAGTTTTCCCGCAGCACATTGCCCCTACCACGACTTTCCCCTGATACCCGCAGTCACCGGCTAAAGCCAGCAGCGCCAGACAGACGGACAGAAGGACGACGTGTGCGCGCATTGTGTCTGCAACAAAAGTGAAACCGATTGTAACACATAGCATTCGTTTCTTTACATATTATACCTAATATTATTTCGCACTGGCTCAATATATAACAAAATAGCTTGTTTCCTGCAGATTTGATCAAAGCAGATTTGATCACAAGAGAGAATAGTCAACTGATCTGTTATGGTATAGTGTAAATGCCGTTGGGTACGCTCGCAATCGGTTCACTTAAATATATACTTATGTTTGATCTGTTGTTATCACACTATATCTCTCCCCTCCTCCAATCTCTCTCTCCCTGCCTACCTCCTTCTCTCCCTCCCAGCCAAACAGCGTCGCTCAGTAGTCAGTTGATGATACCAAATGCTCTAAAACGGAAGCACGACATTATTACATTGCGGGAAGATATGGACGATTGGAATTAATTTGAAGTTAATTTCGGCTACTAAATATTTGAACTTATAAATAATGGATTTAAAACAACAATAATCTAATACCTCCAGGGGTTATGTGGAGCACCATCAATCAACTACGTAACAATAGTTTATTTGCTCTATATAGATACATGCAAATTAGGTATTGTGACTGCAAATGTCATTGGAACATGGTGTTGGACATAATGAATGAGTAAAAATGTAAGTAAATTATCATGAAAAATAAAACTGAAATTATCGCAATCCTAAGAGCGACAATAAATACAAACTTCCTCATTGATATCCCCGACAATACCGACATATCTATTCACATTCACACACATGTTACGTACCAGTCGAGTTACGCAGCGATTGTTTGGGGAAAAGGCAGTCAACTACGCTCAAATGTTTGACAATTGTGATCCCACTGCCCTGAATACATATTCTAGCTGAGTTGTGGTGGCCTTGCATTAGGTGTACATCAATTGCCCAGATGGAAACATATCTGTGCTAATGATCTTAGGGAGCGGCTCAGTAATCTTGTGCACTGGACGCAAAACATGAAATAATATGGCCTGAAATTTAACACAAATATTGTTGTCATAATTACAAACACAGAAATAAAATTCCCAACACCTGAATCCCAGCCCAAAGACAACCCAAATATTCAAGCAACAGCAACATATGCAATAACTTGTTTCTACTCATCATATGAAATAGTTGTCGATGACATAATTATCTCTACGCTGATATCCAAAAAGCACGACATTTCCCCAGTTCCGCATATCCCGGGACAACATTTAGAATAGTTGAAATCTACAAACCATCCTAAATTGGCCCACGAGATACAAACACGGGGTTCATGTACAGAGAAAGAAAGGACTGTTTATTGTGTAAATATAATGCTACATCGGCTTGCTTTCTTGCAATCGTCATGGAATTACGTTGCTGGATTTTCTCTTGCAATCCTTATTTATCAATCGTTTTCAAAAATTATGTTAAAATTGAACAAATAATATATTATAAATGATAATATTGATCTATTTCGCACATATTTATATGAAGTTTATTAAGATAAAACGGCATATCTAGATTAAAATGTCAGAGTCGCGGGCCGGACATAATCAGCCGTGAGACGTGAACGTCCTTACCCGAACGAGATCTTCGCAGCTCATGCAGCAGCCAATTGAATAAAGAGCAAGGAGTTGGCTGTTGAAATAGCCAGAAGAAATGTGGCCGTTGTCACGTGCTCTACAATGTATTTGTTGGCGTATTTAGGAAAACTGCCAGTTTTGTCATCTTATTAATTGACTAGATATACTTTACTTAAACGAAATACACCAAGCTACTCCCGAATGCCACACTCGCCATCAATTTAGCCGCATGCTTCAAGCACTTTCACACTTAATGGACAACGCTCCTGAATGTGTAAGACAAAGTCCAATTGTTTGGTGTTTGATTTACAGCCACATCCGGAAATACACAAAATCTGCATCTGAAACGTGCGAAACAAAAAGGGCGAAGCTACGTCATCATTATACTGAGCAAAATCATTATATTGTAAATTGATCTGTCTGCTTTCAAAATTATTGCTCTTCCATTGGCCTTCACTTCTTTCTTCTTGTACATGTTGCTGAATGTTTTCAGTTTCGTCGTTAGCATTGGTCACATACGTTATTAAACAAGTCAGAAGACGGAAATGGACCTGAGCATGGCAAGTCAGCAGAGTACGAGATAACAGATGGAGACTGCATATCATCTCATGGAAACCCTACGAAACGGAACAAACCTCTTAGTGGAAGACCGGCTAGACGGTGGAGAGACGAACTAGACGACTACTGGAAGGGTACCATCTGGCAGATAATAGCGCAAGATAGCAGGTGTGGAAGCAGCATGCTGAGGCCTTCTCCCAACCACGGGACACTATGGCTGGACAATGTTGTTGTTGATGATGAAGATGATGATGATGATGATGATGATTATGATGATGATGACGATGATATTTGCAGCCATCCAGAATATGCATGTTGCATCGACATATCAGACGTAACGACATGTCAGCATTTTTAATAATACCCAATAGTGATGTATTTACATCCACTGTTTCAGTTTCGAATAAGAAGGATATGTAGTGTCACCACCGCCACGGGATCCGAGATCCTACACTCAGCGAAAACCAGCAAATACAATTGTCCGTAATATATGGCAATAGTCACCGAATACAGTATATTGTTAACTGACTCTATAAGTTATTGTAGGAATACACACATAAACACACACACACACACACACACACACACACACACACACACACACACACACACACACACACACACACACACACACACACACACACACACACACACACATACATACATGCACACACACAAACACACACACATACATACACACACACACACACACACACACACACACACACACACACACACACACACACATACACACACAACAAACACACACACATTCAAACCCACACGCACGCGCACGCGCACGCGCATTTTATTGAGTGCCTTACTCTAGTTTCACAAAGGCATTCGCTTCTACGTTGAACGACTGCCATGTAATATTGTGAAAATGGGATAATTTCAGGATTTCCGTAATTAATTGCCAATATGTCACAACAAAAAAGGATTTCTGATTGACGAAGACAGTTGAAATCAAACATGTACGCATGCATCAATCACATGAATGTCGTTTGCAACTTTTTGCCTAACATTTATTCCTGTTTTTTGGCACCATGATATGTGGCCTTTTTGTCGGAAGAGGTGGATGTCATGTTACATCTTCTTTGTTGCATTTTATTGAGTGCCTTACTCTAGTTTCACAAAAACATTCGCTCGTACGTGGAACGACTGCCGTAAATCTCCTAACATGAAAGTCATGTTTGTGCTGTAGTTTGTGAAGATGTAAAATTGTGAAAATGGGATAATGTCAAGTTTTTTGTATTTGCCAATATGCCACAACAACAAACTATTGCTACGTTTTCTGGTTGAAGGAGAAAGTTTAAATCTTATTATATTTGACAGTATTTTGAAAACGGCGCGCAGCATCTTCAAATATGAATTGCAACAATGTTGTTCGTAAGCGTTGGAACCGTACATATATCAAAATCGAAAACGGAATGGATAGAGGATTATCACCCAAATGTTTAAAAAGGGTGATTTTGGACATACTATTACTACCATTATAGTAATTAGTTGTGGAGGACAAGGATGTATCTAGTCGAGTGTCGTCAGTGTAGGTGAAAATGTTATAATTTGGAATCATCAAGAGGCAGAAATGTATGAATGTGGCCCAGTCTGTTCCAAATGTATCGCCCGTCCTCCAAAGCCAGGAATAGAAGGTGAAAATAACACTACAGCTTGAAAGCTATAGGTAAGGATTAATATCAGATAAATTATTGTAATACTTCGATTTTGCGAGAGGAAAGCGAAGCTGTAATCAAAACACATCCTACGTCGTTGTCGGGAAGAATATCTTACATAGTCAGTGGAATAGTTCGTTGCTTTACGCTTGATCCACCCAACTGGCATCTCTTGCCAGAACATAGAGCACATGCGATAAACAAACATAACACTGGAATACCTCCCTAGATGCCAAGACAGCACCACCTGAATAGGTTACGAGGAAATGATTCGAAGTCTAAACCGTCTTCATTATTTCAGATTTGATCAACTGTGTAGCGTGAAAGCTAGCCAGATCAAGCGTCTACCTAAAACGTTTCGAATGTGTTCTCGCATTTGTAAGAAATGTAACATTAAAAGTAATGCCCACTCGCCGTTGTGATGATACACACACCTATCTATGTCATGATATATTTCATTGTCCCAGAGATCAGCTTACTGTATCAACTACATCACCACGTTATTATTACACGACATGACTGTACTCGATACAAAACAAGGCTTCCCTCACGGTCGAGTGGTTGTCCCCCGCGTCGCCAGTCTTACCAACAGTTGGCCTGATCGGTCAGTGATGCTGCCAGAAGTCCACAACCTTGGGCAAGTATGCATGTTCACGAGTCGAAGGCATCTAAAATTAAAACAATAAAAAGACCGTTACAATATGTTCAGTGACTAAAGACGTTGAAACCAGTAGGCTCAGTTCTGACACAAGCCCACATTACAACATTCCACTTTTGTCAAAGACATAAACCACACATCGATGCTGTCGAGACTACTTTAAATAAACTGGCATTTCTTGCCAGCGTTCGGCTGCGCGGCGTAATAATGGCGCCAAACCGGAAGACGACGACACACCTACTGTGACGTCACGACAATACGGCAGGCGCGCCATGACGACGTCAGATTTTCAAGATGGCGGCATCTTTGATCTAGGCGAACTTGGCGGGACCGTTTTCTTCCGAAACTATTTGTTTTGTTGATAAAGTTCGACAATATACCGCCCTTATCTAAGTCGCATATACACTATACAGGTGCTAGATATAAAAATTTGATTTATTCTAATTGTCTTGATATCTACGTTCCACATACTAGCGTGCAAAGCACGTAATTACTAAATAGGAAAAATGCAATTTTGCGTTTTTTCTTGATCGATGCCAGTGTTTGGAAGCAATGACAACGTGTACATTGAATGATATTTGACGTCAGCTTCACTAGATTCTCATCAACTGTTCACCTCGTCCATGCGCGTTGCCAGTAACGCAGTGCTCAGTGATTGACAGGAAATGAGCCCCGATAGTGGGTGAAGAATACCCGATGATAACATCATTATTTGAGTTCAATGGATAAAAACGATCCTGTATAAGGTCGCTATAATAACGATATGATATACTTTAAAGTGATCCACGGTGCTTTTATCTACGTAGACTGATAGGGAACAATAGTAGTTAGATATGACGAACGATCTAATTCCGACTTGTGTACATGTTTCGCTCGGTTGCCTATTTTTGACAATAACTATAATAACTGGTGTCAAAATTACACGTACACATTTTATCAGCAAAGTCGCTAACATGAACCAATACCTCAAACTTCAGTTTACCTTTATTCGCTAGGAGACGCCACATATACATTAAGAAAACGGTTCCAAAAATGTTCGTCTAAAACCCCTCATCTGTCAGTGCTAAACTACAGGGACCCTACAACAGATTTGACTTACCCAAACTTATCCTCTTCTAGAATGATATAAATTGTTAGTTTAAAACGACATAATCATCTTATTGTTGGCCTTTTGTTAAAACAACCAGGTACAACGATTTGCAAACAGCGATTAGTGTTCTCGATAGCAAAGCGCAATTGTTCAAAGGCATCGGAGCCATACACACCCAAGATAAATTATATAATGATTAGACACAGGATTAGGACCCCAGTGTTAATTAGAGGAATGCTTTTGGATGTAATTATGTAATACGCATGCCCGTACAAACACACGAACGCACGAACGCACGAGCGCACGAGCGCACGAGCGCACGAGCGCACGAGCGCACGAGCGCACGAGCGCACGAGCGCACGAGCGCACGAACGCACGAACGCACGAACGCACGAACGCACGAACGCACGAACGCACGAACGCACGAACGCACGAACGCACGAACGCACGAACGCACGAACGCACGAACGCACGAACGCACGAACGCACTGCACTGCACTGCACTGCACTGCACTGCACTGCACTGCACTGCACTGCACTGCACTGCACTGCACTGCACTGCACTGCACTGCACTGCACTGCACTGCACTGCACTGCACTGCACTGCACTGCACTGCACTGCACTGCACTGCACTGCACTGCACTGCACTGCACTGCACTGCACTGCACTGCACTGCACTGCACTGCACTGCACTGCACTGCACTGCACTGCACTGCACTGCACTGCACTGCACTGCACTGCACTGCACTGCACTGCACTGCACTGCACTGCACTGCACTGCACTGCACTGCACTGCACTGCACTGCACTGCACTGCACTGCACTGCACTGCACTGCACTGCACTGCACTGCACTGCACTGCACTGCACTGCACTGCACTGCACTGCACTGCACTGCACTGCACTGCACTGCACTGCACTGCACTGCACTGCACTGCACTGCACTGCACTGCACTGCACTGCACTGCACTGCACTGCACTGCACTGCACTGCACTGCACTGCACTGCACTGCACTGCACTGCACTGCATTGCATTGCATTGCATTTTGTTACATTGCTATTATTAATTTGGCGTTCATCTACAGGTAGAAATTGTGCTATGCTTCCTTCTAATATTTCATCACACGAAACTATTGATACATTTTGTCGTATATAGCTTTACAACGTTGCTCCCTGGCGTGTCAACCAATATGTTGAAAATGGGAATTGCTTACTGTCTCTCTGATCGAGTAACTATCTTGCGTTGATGCGCCTCTGAGCTTGGTTTCCAAAGAGTTAATTGCAATATATATTTTTTCCTGTTAATATTTATTTAAATGTTAAACTAATCAATATTCTATGTTCGAGGGGAAATGACTGATGGTAAGTCTAAATGACATTTGATTAAAATCCCATTTTCTTCTTGGGACGAATTTAAAGAGTGATTTAGTAAATGTTAAACATCTACAGGTTCCCAATCATTTCGTTTTGCCCATCGCCAATCCTTTTCTTTTATGTCCTGATGTGTAATGTTTCAATAGTTTAACTAGTATGCACAATCAGTTTAATTTTAAAATGCGTACTTGTTTTTTTTTATTCGGCAAAAAAGAATCGTCGTTACACCGGGTGTAACTGGCGAAACCATTAGCCGGTGTAGACGTCCTGCCCTTTTTGGGTCACGTGTTTTATACGAGATCGGCATCCTACGGCACAATAACAAACCGCATGTGCTTTTACGTGTCGTGACGAACGTTCCGAAGTGTTTCTTCTGTGAAAGTATGTATTAAGCGCTTTATCGCAGTTAGCAACCAGGGCGAGTAGTCTTGGGCTAATTCAACAAGAACTGCAAGTTGCGAACTTCATTATATGCCTACTCGACGCGGATTCTCTAACCTGTTAGATTATTTTTAAAATTTTACTGTCGGCATCGCCATCGGCATTGGCCATTGCCATCGCTTTTGTCAGTTTTGAGTTAGTCTCAGCCAGATACACTCTACAGCCTGTATTTATAATTTTATATGTATTGTATTTGATAACGCAGGATCTTGTTCATAAGCTGTGTAATTGCGAAAGTACATATCTAGACAGTGTAGATGACGTTAGGGACGAAATGATATCTCATTGCCATTGGCTTCGGAACATTGGCAGTAGCTAGGCTCCGGGTGATCGTCACCGTGGGGAGCATCCGTTATCTCGTGCAACAGAACGTCAAACGAAGAATTATGTTGGTTATCACAATTATTTAAACAGTGTTTTGTGACTCACATGTTACTATGATTGCTGGACGTTGTTGATTTGCATTATATTTTATGCAACATAATTTAGATTTTTATGACAACCATGAATGGCATGATGGTGATGAATGTATTCAATAAAAAAAATGTAAACATGAACATAAAATGCTTGTATAGGCTATAGCTACTAGCCAGTGTACACCATATGCAAGTATTACACATAATATTCTTGCACTTGTTTCCATTGTGGTCAGTGATGCGTGGCTGTAGTCTATGTAATACCCGATACCTTTCAACTCACATATGCCAGCTGTTCTAATCTTTATCTTTTCATCATAGCAATATATGAATACATAATACAACTCGAATTATGATATATTAGTACGGGCCACACTACAGTGCATATGAGACGAGGCAGAGGAGGGGCTAAGATTAAAAATGTACAATCAGTTCGATTGTTTTTGCTCCTCGCGTTTCAGACTAATTTCACGAAAAAGCAAACCTACGAAGTATCCCCTGTGACATGCTAACTCGTTTGTGCAAATGTGTGGCGTCGTTTTTATTAAATAAACAGAACACTCAGAAAAAGAGTATTTGCTATCATAGCCGAAACTCGAACCGGACATCTGTGTTACCGTGACATCCGGAAAAGACTGTAGCTTGAAAATCTCGCGTGAGCGAAAACGAGCAGTGAGATCGACCTATGACCCGTCCATGCTGTCAGTCCTTCGATAGACTGTTTACTATAATTTATAGAGTCGCAATATTCCCGTTCTTTTGCTGTTTTTTTTTTCAACGATGGGACGCCCGCGTATGTTTGCGACCGAATCGGCAAGGAAACAGGGAAGTGCACAAAGAGCCGCAGAAAGACAGAAACAGCGGCCGTGCGCACACGTGTATTTGGAAAAAGTTATAGACTTGTGCAAGTTGTGGAATCAAATGACATGTACGACAGGTTAGTACTCTGTTATTACTCGGCTTCAACCATTTCACATTGTTTTAATATTGCGTGTGCCAGCTGACAAAATTGTTTTGCTATTAAATTAGTCGACGGTATTAGGCCATTTAGGGTCATTCCGAATGAACGCAAATAAAATTCCATAAATTGGTTGCTGTCGTCGACGTCTTGGACGTAGTCTTACTCTTAGACTAAAGACTTAGATTATTTTTGAATAGATCAGTACTAATACAGTATGATGAGAGCCTTTCCCGTTTTGCATTTGGCAAGATTAGCAAGAATCCAAAATTTGACCGTTGTAGCTTAAATAGGTTTCAAGTTATGACACTTTGACATTTGACAGGTTGTTAAAAATAAATAATTGTATTTACATTTAATTCACTAGTCAATATATTCTGCAATCTTGAGCCTGTATCAGTGAAATTGTGGTGAGTTGATCTATATAATATAGAGATTACATAACTACAATTAGAATATAAATACAGTGTATGGTTAATGTACAGCTAGGTGATACAAATCATGATTAAGATTTATTCAAAATATCACTCGCGATAGGGTTTTCAGACCCTGATTGTGAGCAGAATACACATACCTTAGACATAAATTGATAAATTGTACATATTTGGTATATAAATGTGCAAATCGGAGGAATATGGCAGGTCTGGTTGCCTTAATTATGAATCTATACATGTATATGCAAAGATGGTATGTTATTATATTTCTTAAAATATGACCAACTTCCGACCCAAACATTTCGATGAGGCGTAGCTTGTATTGTCACAAAACCTTTTCTATGTGTAAGCTCATTCCTATAACTCAAATAACTAGTAAAATAAGTCTCAATATCCTTCCGAGCTTCCTTCACAACAACAATGGCATACGCCTGGGTGCCACAATTTTTAAAATAAATTGCTCGTGATATACTATGACACAAAATTGTAACTTTTGTCACGATTTAAAGGTAAAGGTAAGGATTGCTCAAAGCGCTTTTTACACTTTACTCCCTGGTAGTTCAATCGAAGACCATCTCGGCTTCTCTGGGCAATTTTGCGAAGACTGCTTGTACACAAATAGTCACCACTGTTTATAGCCAGGTACTCATTCATACAGCTGGGTGAAATTGAAATGGACCAATGTAGTGTGAAAAAAACTTGCCCAAGGTTTCACATGGCAGCACAAAATTTGAACCCGGGTCCTCTTATTTTAGAGTCTGATGCTCTACCCCTGAACCACTGCGCTAATACTAGCAACCTTTGTTTATGACCAATATTAAAGAAAAACTGTTAGTCTCACATACTGGTACATTTCGTCATGATGAAGTTTCAGTAGTATGCCTGCAGTGCAGTTGTGAGGAACACTAAGCAGGTTTTCAGCTCACTTAGTCTTCATGGCATTAAAATTAACTGATTTTAGTAACAGTTTATTGTAATATTATTTTGCCTAAAACCACTAATGACATGTTATGGTCCTGTGCATGTTAACAAACACAATTTGCTGTGTTTTGTGGTGAAAAACTCAGCAGTGATTAAGATTAACAAAAATTTATTTCATTCAATATTACAAATTAACTATTCAGGGCTGTATAGTCCAAAGGACCTGAGGACCTCTTGGGCCAGTGTTGATGATTAAATGTCCATTTTGAGGTGTTTACAGTAATGCTCACTGGTTTGGTTATGTTTTATTTCAGATGCCGCAAAGACGTTGCCACTCTGCAGCCTGTTACTATATGTGAACTTTTGTGCATGACATTGAAGAAATTGTGACTGATGAGTACAGACGATGAAGACATGACACTAATGACAAGAGCGGAAGACGTCACTGGCAAACCATTCTGCATTGTGTACAAAGAATGCCTTTTGGAGCTTGCCAGAATGGAGGTAATCATTGGTATTTGATATTCATAAAATATCATCATGACACAAGTAACTGCATTTTAAAGATGTTTCTTAAAAACTATTCATTTTGTATAATGGCAAGAAAGATGTTATGTTTGTTTTGATTATGTTTAAATTGATGAAAGTGTGGTGTATATTGGTTAATTATATGTTGCTATATTTATGTTACAAACATAGAAATTAATATTATGGAAATTATACATTGAAATGCAATTACATCATGCATTATAATTGGTATCAACTGCATTCTGATTGGGCAGGCTGAGTAGAGTGGAATACATAACTATCTTTACAGAAAGCACTAATTAATGCCCACCTATGTCACTGCATTCACACAATTTTGCTGTGTTTGTGGTCATCTCATATGAATAACCAGAGAAAAATATGCCAACTAGGTGATTATGGTGAAGAAACATTTAATTCATAATTACAAACTTACAACATATTCAAAATTATTCATTATTAGCCCCATGAAATTATGTGTAATCATTATTTGTCACAGTCGTCTATTTGCCTATTTGTGTAGATGGATAGATTATCCAAAGTCAAAGGGTGCAGGCTTCCCTATGACCTGAAAATAAAACGAGTTTCAAATGTGCGGTACTTCTGTCATTGAGTAACACAAATTCTTTATACTAATCAGTTCTGCTGGTAAAACAATTATTACAATTGTTGTCACATACACAGCTATGCACGGTTGTAACGTTTAAAAAAAATAAACGGCTTAACCAGTAGAGCATTATATATGTTAATATTCATTTAAATTATCAGCTTAGGTATATGTTATGAATTTTATTCATCTGCCAGTGGAAGTTTTTGTGCCCCCTAGAATTAATTTCTGAACCTGCTCCTGCATATGATAGCTTATTTGTCTGCATGAGGTTTTTGCAGTAATGGGTGTCCTGGATAGATTGTATATTGTTGGAATCACATGTGGACTAAAGTAAAGACAACATAAAGTAAAAACATTTTATTGAAACTTTTGACAAGATTGACTACAACATAATGGCAAGCACTGCACATGATATATGTATTTATTTTTAATATCACATGCACATCAGATTAAAAAAAACAATCAGTAAAATATAAAATTAGGAAAAGGTTGAAAACATGTATGGTATATATATATATATATATATATATATATATATATATATATATATATATATATATATATATATATATATATATATATATATAAACAAACAGTTACTTTTATCACGATTCATTCATTCACAAAAATATCCCGCACAAATACATAGTATGTCAAATGCTGGTTAGTTAAAAAACATTAATCCCATTTATTAGGCTTTAAAATGATGCCTTTGCCCGAAATGACATTACCTACTGCAAATGTGTGCCTAACACTACACCCATGGGCAAATTGTTCAAAATCCTGAAACAATTGTTACACAAGAACAAAATCCTGGCAATTTACCTAAAATTGTAAAGTTTACTCATAATGCATGCATTATGGATATTACTGAAACATGCTGTAAATAGCTTATTTTTTACAGCAGTAGAACATAAATTGATGTTTTATTAAACATATTTCTCTTGACAAGTTTGCATACAAGTTTCACTTTGGCTTGAATGGCAGACTCATCTGACAAGATTTTATAAATGACTTGTCCAAAATATTTACAATGTGACACAGTTTAACTGGTTAACTCCTGAAGTAATTCTCTTAGAAAGATTTGACTTTCTAGATACAAAGTACATATACATACTATATACATGTAATGTGTACATATTAAACAACAATAATAACAAATAAAGTACACTAAGTTAACTATAATTATGATGATTACACTAGTCATGGTCCTCGCCATGTGGCTGAGAGTTACATGTGCAATCACTACCCCGGGTATGTGTTTACTCACCTGTATGAAGAGTACCGGCTACAGATAGTGGTAGATATTATTACCTTATATAGTTAGTCTTTGCATAATAACATAAGTGTGGCTGAATGCTTCCTACATTAGTAGATATGTTGTTTGATTTAACAGATCTTAGTAAAGTGTAACATATCTGGCATGTAGAGTTTACGATATGAATACCAAATACCAAACAATTGTATAATTGACTTTTGCTAAATGTATCATCACATAAGATATCATAAATGTCACAGCCATGTTAATTGTCACTTTGTTTCTTGCACAGGTAGATGTGGATGCACAGAAAATGTCAGGTATCTGGCATGCAGTACCATTAAAGAGAGTGAACTAAGTAACACAGTAATGCCATCGATATCCAAACCGATGAAGTTCACCAAAGAATGCCGAACCTATCTAGTGTTGAGAGAGGTTGACCGAAGGCTCATGCCATATTTGCCAGACCATGGTACCCACTGTTCTACCACAAACTGCAAAGCTAGTCAGATATCACCATATTCGCATGTCAAGCAACCTGCATTCTATATGGGTCTCTAGTCAGTTTGGGTAACTGACTGGCCTGGAAGTCAGTGCACACACCATAAGTACAGGGGAATCTGTTATGGATGCAACACACGACTGAGATCACTTGGTTGATATTCACATGACATTTGATCTGCAGCGTCTTGCACAGCCCATGGTTGTGGAATCTTGTCCGGGATCTTGGATGGTATATAGCTTATTAACTTGTTGACCTAGTGGTGGTGTTCAGTTTCCTGTTGAGTGTTGACCTGAAAAGAAAAGCATAATATTCAAATTCAGTAAACAAAAACTGGCATCATGGTATTAGAGTTGTCATTATGGAGTGTTCTTTGCCATAATCAATAAATCTACAGCTGTATAACATAATATTTTATGTATGACCTAAAGCATTCCACAAAAAAGGCAGCAAGAAATATTTGGCTACAGCAGCATGTACAGGTTGATATCTAAGCAGGGTTGTAATTTATTAGGTCTGTATTGTCATTACATGAAAGTAAAATTACCATGCTATTTTTAAATGTAGGGATGCCTTATCTTATATATTATTATAGAATTATATTTACTCCCAAGCATAGCGCATTCATATTTTCTGTTTTATTTTCAATATACAGCTGTACAATTTTGTGTCAGGGTATGTCATGTAATAACTACTGCATGTTATATTTGACATTTTATGGCTCAGCTGGATGTCAAAGTAAATGTTGGAAGTGACAAAATAAGGTGTTGTAATGCCAACAGTATATTTCCTTCACTGAATATTCAAACATGTCTACCTTCTTCAGAATGAATAATAATTGATTTTATAAATTTATTTCTGAGTTATTGTTGTATGCTGAATAGTTTTTTTAAAGGTGTTGACCGAAGTCTGTGTGGACCCTGGACTGGACACACTTAGTATAACATGCATTACACAACTGCAAAGGTTATCCTAGTTTTCCATATCCGAGATATTATGAAAATGCTAATGAAAGTTCTGTCCAAGATCCCGGACAAGATTCCACAACCGTGGGCTGTGCAAGACGCTGTAGATCAAATGTCATGTGAATATCAACCGAGTGATCTCAGTTGTGTGTTGCATCCGTGACAGACTCCCCCGTACCGATGGTGTGTGCAGTGTGCACTGACTTCCAGGCCAGTCAGTTATCCAAACTGGCTAGAGACCAATATAGAATGCAGGTTGCTTGACATGCAAATATGGTGATATCTGACTAGCTTTGCAGTTTGTGGTGGAACAGGGGGTGCCATGGTCAGGCAAATATGGCATGAGCCTTCGGTCAACCTCTCTCAACACTATAAAATAGGTTCGGCATTCTTTGATGAACTTCATCGGCTTGAATATTGATGGCATTACTTTTTGAGTTCACTCTCTTCAATGGTACTGCATCCACATCTACCTATACAAGAAACAAAGTGACAATTAACATGGCTCTGACATTTATGATATCTTATGTGATGATACATTTAGCAAAAGTCACTTATAAAATTGTATTTGGTATTCATATTGTAAACTCTAAATGCCAGATATGCTACACTTTACTAAGACCTGTTAAATCAAACAACATATCGACTAATGTAGGAAGCATTCAGCCACACTTAAATTATTATGCAAAGACAAACTATATAAAGTAATAATATTCACCACTATCTGTAGCCGATACTCTTCATACAGGTGAGTAAACATATAGTGATTGCACATGTAACTCTCAGCCATATGGCGAGGACCCTGACTAGTTTAATCACTTTTCTGTGAGTTGTAAACACCAACACAGTTATATTTATATTTGTTTGTATTTTACATAACACTGATTTAAAAATATATCAATTATAGTTAACTCAGTGTACCTTATTTGTTATTATTGTTATTTATTATGTACACTTTACATGTATATAGTATGTATATGTACTTTGTATCTAGAAAGTAAAATCTTTCTAATATTTTGGACAAGTCATTTATAAAATCTTGTCAGAGGAGTCTGCCATTCAAGCCAAACTGAAACTTGTATGCAAACTTGTCTAGAGAATTATGTTTAATAAAACATCAATTTATGTTCTACTGCTGTACAAATAAGCTATTTACAGCATGTTTTAGTAATATTTATAATGCGTGCACATTATGAGTAAACTTTACAATTTTATGTAAATTGCCAGGATTTTGTTGTTGTGTAACAATTGTTTCAGGATTTTGAAAAATTTGCCTATGGGTGTAGTGTTAGGCACACACTTGCAGTAGGTAATGTCATTTCAGGTAAAGGCATCATTTTAAAGCCTAATAAATGGGATTAATGTTTTTGAACTAACCAGCATTTGACATACTATGTATTTGTGCTGTATATTTGTGTGAATGAATGAACCGTGATAAAAGTAACTGTTTGTTTACATATATATATATATATATATATATATATATATATATATATACATATATATATATATATATATATATATATATATATATATATATATATACCATACATGTTTTCAACTTTTTCCTAATTTTTATTACTGATTGTTTTTTATCTGATGTACATGTGATATTAAAAATAAATACATATATCATGTGCAGTGCTTGCCATTATGTTGTAGTCAATCTTGTCAAAACGTTTCAATATAATGTTTTTACTTTATGTTGTCTTTACTTTAGTCCATATATGCAATTCCAACAATGTACAATTTATCAAGGACGTCCATTACTGCAAAAACCTGATGCAGACAAATAAACTATCATATTCATACGCAGGGGCAGGATCGGAAATCAATTCTAGGGGGCACAAAAACTTCCACTGGCAGATGAATCAAGTTCATAATATATACCTAATTTGACAATTTAGATGCATATTAACATATGTAATGCTTTACTGGTTAAGCGGTTTAATTTTGTTAAACATTACAACCGTGCATAGCTGTGTATGTGACAACAATTGTAATAATTGTTTTACCAGCACAACTGATTAATATATAGAATTGGTGTTACTCAATGACAGATTGATAGATTTATGTATTCCACTCTACTCAGCCTGCCCAATCAGAATGCAGTTGATACCAATTATAGTGTATTATGTAATCAGTATTTCAATGCATAATTTCCGTAATATTAATTTCTATGTTTGTAATGTAAATATGGCAACATATAATTAACCAACATACACCAAACTTACATCATTATAAACATAATCAATAAAAACAAACATAACATCTTTCTTGCCATTATACAAAATGAATAGTTTATTAGTTCTAAACATCTTTAAAATGCAGTTGCTTGTGTCATGATGATATTTTATTAATATCAAATACCAATGATTACCTCCATTCTGGCAAGGTCCAAAAGGCATTCTTTGTACACAATGCAGCATGGTTTGCCAGTGACGTCTTCCGATCTTGTCATCAGTGTCATGTCTTCATCGTCTATACTCATCAGTCACAATTTCTTCAATGTCATGCACAAGTTCACATGTAGTAACAGGCTGCAGAGTGGCAACGTCTTTGCGGCATCTGAAATAAAACATAACCAAACCAGTGAGCATTACTGTAAACACCTCAAAATGGACATTTAATCATCAACACTAGCCCAAGAGGTCCACAGGTCCTTTGGACTATACAACCCTGAATAGTGAATTTGTAATATTGAATGAAATTTATTTTTGTTAATCTTAACCACTGCTGAGTTTTTCACCACAAAACACAGCAAATTGTGTTTGTTAACGTGCACAACACCATAACAGGTCATTAGTGGTTTTAGGTAAAACAACATGAGAATAAACTTATATACTAAAAATCAGTTCATTTTAATGCCATGAAGACTAAGTGCTAGGAAAACCAACTTAGTGATCCTCACAACTGCACTGTAGGCATACTACTAAAATGTCATGACGAAATGCACCAGTCTATCAGACTGACAGTTTTTCTTTAATATTGGCCATAAACAAAGGTTGCTAGTATTAATTAAGTAGTAGTGCAGTGGCTCAGAGATAGAGAATCGGACTCTCAGGTAAGAGGACCCGGGTTCGAATCCTGTGCTGCCATGTGAAACCTTGAGCAAGTCTTTTTAGTCTACATTCCTCCAGTTCAACCAGCTGTACGAGTACCTGGTTATAGACAGTGATGAATATATCCTAAAGATTGGATACTGCGCTATATAAGAACTTACCTTTACCTTTAAACGTTGACAAAAGTTACAATTTTGTACCATAGTTTTCCATAAAGAGTTTACTTGATGTAACACACACACACACACACACACACACACACACACGCGCGCGCGCACACACACACACACACACACACAATTGAAATATGGAAAAGCAATGTGTCTGTGCAGACAGCCGTCTGTAATTAAATTTGATTTGGCTGATATGTATTTGGACCCAACCCTACTTCGGAGTTCGGACAAGTCCAAAGCATGGGCCGGTGTCATATAGAATATTGACTCGTGGATAAAGTGACTCGCGGGTCACTATTCTATATAGAATAATTACCCCGAGGTCACTTTTCCATAAATATTCAGTTATAGAAAAATGACCCACCCTATAGAAAAATGACCCACCCATATGTATTTGAAATAATGGTTTTGATCATAATGTTAAATTACAGCACATAACCAACTATTTCACTTCAAAAGATAATAATTATATAATCCTAATTTTAGGTCACTAATTAATAACTAATATTGAGCTGTGGCTATATACATAGAAAACTAAAACGTTGCCAATTTGGATAGTTATGGGCTTGTAGATTTATTATACAAACATCACAGAGAAATGTCTACCTGGTAATAGCAAAAGGTGTGTTTTTGATGGCTGTAGGGGTGTCCAAATTGACAAAGCTTCAAAGTTTTCTATGTATAACAAGCCACGGGTCAATATACTATGCCATAGACATATGACCCCCCACTGTAAAACATTTATTCGGTAATTATCAAATGGATATTTACTATGATGCTTGTATGAATCATACACCAACACATAACCTTATAAATTGGTAAACATTTTTATAACATTTACTATTGTGAACCACAGGTCAATATTTATACTATACGGTCTATACCATAGACATATGACCCCCCCCCCACTGTAAAACACTTATTTGGTAATTATCAAATGGATATTTACTATGATGCTTGTATGAATCATACACCAACACATAACCTTATAAATTGGCAAACATTTTTATAACATTTACTATTGTGAGCCACAGGTCAATATTTATACTATACCACATACATATGACCCCCCCCCCACTATAAAACATTTATTCGGTAATTATCAAATGGATATTTACTATGAATGAATCATACACCATCACATAACCATATAAACTGACAAACATTTGCCAGGCTAAGGCAGTTAGGAGAACGTGGACCAAGCAGAATGCTTTCTATGAAATTGGACTAAAAATTAAATACTGGTGTTAGTGCAAATGTCAACAAAATATCCCGACTGAGCAAACTCAGTTTAAAAAGGAGATCTTTCACTGGAAAAAAGTATTATATGGCACAACAATAATATTATTAATGTATCAAAGTGCAATGTTGCATAAATGTAAACAAAATATTTCCTTCAACACATACAAAAAAGAAAAATCCATGAAGAAAAATGGGTGAGTAATTTTTCCATGGGGGGGTCAATTTTATATTATAGTATTTTGCCCCCGCGTCACTTTTCTACGAGGGTCAATATTCTATCTGACACCGGTACTGGGCAATTCCACGGTAACGGAATTACAATTCACAATATTTTTTGGTTTAAAATGGTTATATTTTCCCATTCAGCATGTATCTACAAAAGAAACTTAAACATGGTTTGAAGTCCACACTACACCCTATAAGTACCAGTGGTACCTGTTAAGAAATGTAAAATAATTACAAAATTATGGCTGTTTTAATTTTGGTAACGGAATTGCTCAGAGAATTTGGACATCAGTTTTTATTAAATATCATGACATATCGTCTGAAATCTGCAATCTACCAGGGCCAACAACTAGCATTAATAAATAGACATATAACATGACCTTGTATTGGATAACATTTTACTCATGATATATGTACTGTTTTTTTATAGTGAACTGGTTTTGATCGGTAACGGAATTACATGCAATAGTAACGGAATTACGAGTCTGACTATTTTTGGAATAAAACATCAAATAATAATTGATGCTCATTTTTTTTATTTTCTGCAAGATTACAGAACACCATAACTTCATGTTCTACTAAAAATAACAATTGTACTGGCCAATAATTGTACACACAGTGCAGCGATGTATTTCACATTTAGCTCAACATCAGTCGAAAGCAGTTATTGAACTCCAGTCCATCTGTGGGTCAGGGAGGATGTTAATGTCACAATTTTTATCAGTAGAGGCAGTCAATACATCAGGCCACATAAATTTACATAGTTCAACACACTTCAAGTAATTTGTCACCTTAGTTTTAAAAATCCGGGAAGACACTTTTTTGCTTTTTTTTACAACCATCCACTTTAAGTCCAGACATTTTGGCAAGGTCTTTTCTGTATTCTCAAGTTTGATTACCCATGCTGTTGTCTTCTTTGTCATCTTCATTATTTCATTGTTTTAGTTTTTAAGAAGTGGATTATTATTTGACATGGTGTTGTATAACAGTCACAAACAATGTAACCAACTACCCTCTGACTCTTTGCAACTGCTTAATGTTGGGAATTAGACTGATCTCATTCCAGTCATATGAGCTTTATCATTTTTAATTCAACAATGGCGTAGTTGATGCATCTATGTAAAATATTCTGACAGGTCCTGGCAGCAACTTTGTTAAACTTATTGGATGTGATCACGCGATATCACTCCAGAGAACAATTGGAGGACAATAAACCTTAGCCATGTGGTAAAGAAATACTGTGTAGAATTTCTTTGAAAGTCCATGAACAAATTCTGCAACTGATCTTTGATAGATAATCTGGCCTATCTTGTAGATTTATATGGATCGCTGCTGCCATTCCGTGTAGTATCACTTTTTTTTACAGATAGTACATGTTACAAATAGTGCATGTTTCTGAATCCATGGACAGTTTTCATAAAGTCCAAAGATTCCATTCATATTTAACTGAAACATTGTCCCAGTGCCTGTGCTGCCCTCTAATGTACTTAGGTTCCATTATTAGTTTCTTATTATGATTTATTGTGCAAGAGAAAAAAAACTTGTAATTCTGTTATTGTAATTCCGTTACCAAAATGTAATTCCGTTACCATGATTCCCGCAAGATGAGAAAAGACACACATAAATTGTGTACTCTCACCTATTCGTGGGTGTATCTAATAAGAGAATTTCAAGCAACTGTTAATTTTGATCACTTGTTGGCTCTCAGGAAAACTTTATGTACTTTTTCGGTAACGGAATTACATAATAAATATATGAAAATGTGTAACTACCCATATCAAAATACAGCTTATGCAGTACAAGTTGCCTTCTGAATTTTGAACATGTACAGTATGAACTTTGAAAATCTATAAAACAAAGGTAAATTAGTTAAGAGTTAATGGTAAGATGGGAAGGGTTTCTGTTGGCCCTTGTTTTTCCATTAGTTTGACCGCTAAGAATTCACTCCATTAGAAACGCAATTAAAAAAAATTGTGAACTGACGGCACAATTGTTTTACTTGGGCCTGAATTTTACGTATTTTTTACATCAGTGGTACAACTTTTACACTGTTTCAACAAGATTAAATGTTTAGCAGTGTGGGCTCTCCAATATGGAATTGCCCTACTACGTCTACGCCGATAGGTCTAGACGGCTAGTAAGCTATGTCCATTCGGGAACTTAGGCTAGGGAATGGAAAAGGTAATACCGTCGACTAATTTAATAGCAAAACAAATATTTTTGTCAGCTGGTACACGCAATATTAAAACAATGTAAAACCGGTTGAAGCCGAGTAATAACAGAGTACTAACCTCTCCAAAAGACATTTGGCGAACTCTAATCAATAATGCCTGTCGTACATTTCGTTTGATTCCACAATTCGAATATTTCTCCCAAATACACGCTTTCGCTCGGCCGCTGTTTCCGTCTTTCTACGTCTCTGTGCCCTTACCCATTTCCTTGCCGATTCTGTCGCATATATATACGCGGGCGTCCCATTGTTGAACAAAAAACGGCAAAACAACAGAAAAATTGCAACTGAAGTAAACAGTATCTATCGAGGCCAGCATGGACGGTTCAAAGGTCGATCTCACCGTTCCTTTTCGATCACGCGAGATTTTAAAGCTACAGTCTTTTCCGAATGTCACGGTAACACAGATGTGAGGTTCGAGTTATTGTTACGTTGTAACAAGTATTTTTTTCTGAGTTTTCTGTTTATTTAATAAAAACGAAGGCACACATATGCACAAACGAGTTAGCATGTCACAGGGGATACTTCGTAGGTTTGCTTTATCGTGAAATTAGTCTGAAAAGCGATGAGCAAAACAATCGAACTGACAAAGCATTTTTAAGTGAAAGTTTATTCACTTTGTCAACAACAATAAAACACATCACAAACAAACACATTTATCTATACTACTGCAAGGTACAATGAATAAAATTGCTAAATTTAAAGTCAATGTCTTCTGTGGCAATTTACCCCCGATACATTTAAAAATAATAGTTACAACAGTTGATAACCATTGATGCGTATGAGTTTGTAAGCACGACATATACGGGCTAAAGGTTATGGCGTCACGGGTCATTAGTGATTGAGTTGTTACAATGCTTGGCAGGTGGTGTTTTCACGAATGTTCACAAATACCGAGAGATACTCATTGTTAGTCTTTTCTTCGGTTTTACGCAATCACCATTTTATTTCGAAACGTGAACATTTATACGCAAAATAATTGCAGAACATGTAGAGACAAATCAGAATATCGGCTTGTTACTTAGTACCCAATCAGAAACTCTCCCGGCTATAGTCACATTGTTACCAGAAATTAGGCTGGGAAAAACCCGTTTTGTAGCTGAGTGCTTCCTAGTCCAGAAATTCATTAATAATTAAATAGGGTCGTGCCCATTCCACGTCACGAATACGCAAAAGACGGCACAAAGACCTTAGTTGTGTCAGAGCGCCCTCTGTCGAATTAGCTATTGTGGTACCTCTTTTCTCTCCAGAATACCTGTGTTCGTGTACGTGGGGTGGTCTCCTTGTTGTCTTATGTAAATACGATAGGCGCGCTGGGCCGTTGGGAGACATTTAAAACACTCTCCACCTCGTCTTAGAAACGTTTTTGTGATCACCTTATTAATAATTATTTATCACTCTATGAATTGTTTAGTAATTGATATGTTGATATTTTCATGGTATTGTTTGTTTTATATGAACATGTTGTAGCATAAATGGTCACAGTAATTCATATAATTGTATTACGGCTGAAACATGTAATTACTCTTAATAACTATATACACGCATTTGTTAATCAAAGCAAATTTCGGTATTATAACGTCGCTTGTTCGAAATAGCAAAATAAAGACGTCAAATTTTTATGCACTTTTCTCCACTATCTCGAAAGCTAATACATCCATCTTGGCGCCGAT
>OZ024860.1:46960050-46990050 GCA_964017155.1 Oasisia sp. SBJ-2009 | reverse complement strand
TATGCATGCATGAGTGTTTGTGTATAATTACTTAGATGTGTTCTGCGGGTATATTTCATTTCTGCGTGTATTATTTTCCAAATGGGTGGTTGTGTGTGTATGTGTGTGGTGTATGTGTGTGCGTGCGTGCGTGTGTGTGAGTACGTATTCGTGAGTGCGCACAGTCACGAATAAGCATATGCACTCACACACATGCACACAAGACCACACATAATCATGTACCCATGTGGTGTGTGTGTGTGTGTGTGTGTGTGTGTGTGTGTGTGTTTGTGTGTGTGAGTGTGTGTTTGTGTGTGTTTGTTTGTTTGTGTGTATGTGTGCGTATGCTTATCCGTGAATGTGTGTGTGTGTGTGTGTGTGTGTGTGTGTGTGTGTGTGTGTGTGTGTGTGTGTGTGTGTGTGTGTGTGTGTGTGTGTGTGTGTGTGTGTGTGTGTTTACGTGCCCTTCTCTTTTTATGCGCGCTTCTGTGAGTTAGTGGGCGTGTGTTTATGTATCTGTTTCTATGTATGCGTTTATATAATGTTTCTTTTTACCTTTAAATGTGTGTGCATGCGTACGTGTGTGAATAATCACAATAACTCCATATTCATGTTGTAGCATGAACGGCTTTCTGGAAGTCTTGGCGATGATTTTCATAACTTTGTTCAACATCCTGTGGGTCGGTGCCTTGTGCTACCGCATCTACCGTTGTTTCCGCTGCTGGTACCGCTGCTGCTGCAGTGTGGAAGATTGACCGCAGTTCGATACAATATATGGTAAAATGAGTTACTCGTATTATTGTTCAAGCCAACTAAACCTGTAATAAATGTTACGCTTTCCAATTCGCCACAACGGCACATATCATTATAATCGTTCGGAATCTTCAACCTCTTAACTGACCCCGTCTATCACACGACCTGTTGCTTCCCGAAAAGGTCCACCATGACACCAAGCCTTTGCCGACCACGTGGTGCTTTTGGATATTACGTGTAAAAATCGTGATTAGTATCAAAGCCATTATTCTTATTATTATATTGCTGTTGTTCTTATTGTAATTACAATTGTGTGTTTGCAGTGTACACAAACACCGATATTGCACCGGATGCCATGACCCCGCAACAGGGAGCCGCCGCTCCTATAGCTACAATCGCGAGCCCGCCCACGTATGACAGTTTGATGTTGCCATCTACTGAAACGGTTGACATGACTCCGCATCAGGGAGCCGCCGCTCCTACAGATGCAATAGAAAGCACCCACACGTATGAGACGTTGATGTTGCCGTCTTCCGCAGCAGAGAGCCGCCGCTCCTACCGAGTATGACAGGTTGTTGTGTTGCCGTCCAAATAACAAGGAATAATAATGTACCACAACAGTCCAGCAGTCCTCCCGCCGTAGCGCCGTCTGCTGGAAGACAGTGTTGAATAACACTACTACCAAAGCATTGCTGACAGGACGGAAGTAATGATGTACCAGTGTTATCAGTTGCACTCAGTTTGGATTAACATAATTCCTTTTAAAGGAAATGAAAACTAGAATGTTTCAATTCACAAAAATAGGTATGTTATTGTCTAAAGCTATATATGACTTTTATTATACTAACAGCTACATATTGGGTTGCTATTTTTTCAATGGCAGCGCATGTGTATCCACTATATGGGAGAATTGAAAAAAAATACCATAATGATAGCATTTATTATAATGTCACTTGTGTATGTTGATTTTGGATTTTATTACATAGTAAACATTTGTTATGTATTATCATGATTAGTTTGGATGCTTATGTGTTCAATTAAATATCAAATTTCACCAAGACACTTCACATAAAATCGTTCTTGATAATAGTTATTTTTGGATTGCGGTTGACTGCTTTACCATAATCATTATCATATTTCACTTAAATAATTATAACAAATTGTCTCACGACTGTTTACTCTTTCGTGTATGATTTATACAACCCGAAATGAAGCGTGTACCGTTAGCATGTTTATCATAGTTTAAACAGTGTAACAGAAAACTGACTGTTGGCTACCTTTAAAACATGTTTATTTTGGCAAACATACAGTCTTGACAACAAATCACGGCAAGCGAGAACAGCCAGGACAGCATCTACCTTATGACTCAGTTATGAGAATTTTGCGTTGATACATTTTAAATGACACCCTGTGGCATTTCTAATTCCATATGATCAGGGGCATCGATCCGGTTTTAAAAGTGGGGGGGGGGACGGGGGACCAATTTACATATATATATATATATATATATATATATATATATATATATATATATATATATATATATGACCTGAAATACATATAACTGTTTTAGTAAATATAAAACATAATTCATTGTATCACTCAAATGGGATCAAATTACAAAAAGTGCAGAAATCCGCTGGTTCCGCCGTTGGCGATATAAGTATCCACAAGGGTGACCAGGTTGCAATTCAAGGGGTGACAGGGCAAACAAAATTAATAGTCTATAATGTGTTTGATGGCTAGTGCGTATTAATATAATCAACACAAGGGTGCAAAATGACAGAGCCCGCCATGATGAATATTTACTGGACTACGATCAAGTTGCGGCCAACCAAGCAATTTGTGTAGTAATTTTCCACTGGGTAGTCGGAAGTTTATATCTGAGTTGAGTAATTTTACTACTAAGCCTATGTAGGGGCTCTTAAGAGAGTGGAGTCATCAGTCTCGCTATATGCCCATACATTGTTTTCTGAACTGAAAAGGTGGGGGGGGGGGGACATTTCCTATGCTGTTGCTGTCCCCCTCTTGCCGAAAAGTGGGGGGACATGTCCCTACCAATCGATGGCCATGTGCATTGAGACTATGCACTGGATTCTAAATGTATGACAAAATGATTTGCTATAGAGGCCTGTGAAGACCATCAACTACGCTGATGTTATTACATTTGGTGGTTACCGTGATGACTCGTATATTAATTTTACTACTAGATCGATTTTACGTTTTTAAGAGAGGGGAGTGATCAGTCTCGCTATATGCATGTACATTCGTTTTTATCAACTGAAAAAGTGGGGGGGCATTTCCTATGCTGTCCCCCTGAGGCTGAACAGTGGGGGACGTGTTCCTCTCGTCCCTCACCGATCGACGCCCAAGCTGTGTAGAATTTCCCAGTCCTACATTTTGGCAAAGAAATTTGTCATCACTCAAATGGGAATAAGTTACATAAAGTGCAGGAATCCGCTGCTTCTGTCGTAGGCGATAAGCATCAAGCAGGCGAGGGGTGAAAGTGAAACACAAATTTCATAATTTATAATTTGCTTGATGGCTAGAACCTACTAATAACATCAACACAAGGATGCAAACTGATAGAACGCGGCAGCGGCTCAGCCGGGTGTCGCGCTTACATTTTTCCGATCCTTATAAACCTTCCGATTGGCGTTTCTGCGCATGCGCGATAAATGTAAAATCACCAACGTGCAGCGAAACAACAAAGCATTTTTGGTATAAATGCCACGGGCTGTTCATTAATTCTCCTGTGATGATTACTGTGAAGAGTTGCTTAAAATGTCGGTCAATAGCATAACATGTTACGTTTGTTTAAATCACCGTCACGGATCATGGCGCACCATAGTCACGTGATTTAGGCTTGCTATCAAAACATCCTCAAAACTTGTGCCGACATGACGAATATTTACTGGACTAAGATCAACCTCCGCGCAGCGGCCAACCAAGCAATTCATCTAGT
The DNA here is from genome assembly GCA_964017155.1 of Oasisia sp. SBJ-2009. Taxonomy (NCBI): domain Eukaryota; kingdom Metazoa; phylum Annelida; class Polychaeta; order Sabellida; family Siboglinidae; genus Oasisia; species Oasisia sp. SBJ-2009. The sequence goes on along the minus strand of OZ024860.1, from coordinate 46,986,353 downwards.
GATTTTCCACTGGGTAGTCGGAAGTTTATATCTGAACTGGTAAATTAATTTTACAACTAAACGTAATGTTTGTTTTAGGAGAGAAAAATGATCAGTCTCGCTATATGCCTGTACATTTGTTTTTTTATCTGAAAAAGTGGGGGGGGGGGCATTTCCTATGCTGTCCCCCACAGGCTGAAAAGTGGGGGGGGGGTACGCGTCCCGATCGACGCCCGTGCATACGATAGATGTGGGAATCTTGGAGAACAATCGTAGCGATGGGAATATATCGCTACAAAAGCTTGCCCTTATATAAAAGGCAATGTTCCATTTCGGCAAATATCTTTCGGCAATATCGCTTCATCACTGCCCTAGTCTCGCTTAACAGACTGTTGCTCGGCTGCGTAACTGCGCCGAGAAGACACTCTGGTGTCTTAGCCGGCTTTTGAATGTCATCGGTGTGGGGATAAACAATGCTGCCACCTCGCGGATACTGGCTAAACATGCCTTAATTCATAGTATATAAACAACTCCAAATTTTTAGTTTCTAGTTTCCATTCGCTCTAATCATGAATGTTTTCTGGTAACATTACGGATAAATACATTTTACGATGGAACAAAGACAAACCGTTAATATCGCCCGCAAAGCTAACAACAGCCGGCTGCGCAGCCGTCAGTGAGCATCGTTATCTATATCTGGGCCTGCAGCGCTCTAGAGACCGGGGTAAAACAGATAAGCAGGAAGGGTTGCAGCGGTTAACGTTAACATGCAATGCCTGTAGTTATAATCAAAATCGCTAGTCAGTGACTGGGCTTAATGCCAATACGCATACAAGTGACAGGGTCACACACACACATATATATATATATATATATGACCTATGTCACTTGACATTTGACCTTCCTGCCTTCCTGCCTCCCTGCCTTCCTGCCTTCCTGCCTTCCTGCCTTCCTGCCTTCCTGCCTCCCTCCCTCCCTGCCTCCCTTCCTGCCTTCCTGCCTTCCTGCCTTCCTGCCTTCCTGCCTTCCTGCCTCCCTGCCTGCCTGCCTCCCTGCCTGCCTGCCTGCCTGCCTGCCTGCCTGCCTGCCTGCCTGCCTGCCTGCCTGCCTGCCTGCCTGCCTGCCTGCCTGCCTGCCTGCCTGCCTGCCTGCCTACCTACCTCCCTGCCTCCCTGCCTCCCTGCCTTCCTGCCTTCCTGCCTTCCTGTCTTCCTGCCTTCCTGCCTCCCTGCCTCCCTGCCTCCCTTCCTTCCTGCCTCCCTTCCTGCCTCCCTTCCTGCCTCCCTTCCTGCCTCCCTTCCTGCCTCCCTTCCTGCCTCCCTTCCTGCCTCCCTGCCTCCCTGCCTCCCTGCCTCCCTGCCTGCCTCCCTTCCTGCCTCCCTTCCTGCCTCCCTTCCTGCCTCCCTTCCTGCCTCCCTTCCTGCCTCCCTTCCTGCCTCCCCGCCTTCCCGCCTTCCCGCCTTCCCGCCTTCCCGCCTTCCCGCCTTCCCGCCTTCCCGCCTTCCCGCCTTCCAGCCTTCCTGCCTTCCTGCCTTCCTGCCTTCCTCCCTTCCTGCCTCCCTCCCTTCCTGCCTACCTGCCTCCCTTCCTGCCTTCCTGCCTTCCTGCCTTCCTGCCTTCCTGCCTTCCTGCCTTCCTGCCTTCCTGCCTTCCTGCCTTCCTGCCTTCCTGCCTTCCTCCCTTCCTCCCTTCCTCCCTTCCCCCTTCCTCCCTTCCCGCCTTCCCGCCTTCCCGCCTTCCTGCCTCCCTCCCTTCCTCCCTTCCTCCCTTCCTCCCTTCCTCCCTTCCTCCCTGCCTCCCTGCCTCCCTGCCTCCCTGCCTCCCTGCCTCCCTTCCTGCCTTGCTGCCTTGCTGCCTTGCTGCCTTGCTGCCTTCCTGCCTTGCTGCCTTCCTGCCTTCCTACCTTCCTGCCTTCCTGCCTTCCTGCCTTCCTGCCTTCCTCCCTGCCTCCCTGCCTGCCTCCCTGCCTGCCTCCCTGCCTTCCTCCCTGCCTTCCTCCCTGCCTCCCTTCCTGCCTTCCTGTCTTCCTGCCTTCCTGCCTTCCTGCCTTCCTGCCTTCCTGCCTTCCTGCCTTCCTGCCTTCCTGCCTTCCTGCCTTCCTGCCTCCCTGCCTCCCTGCCTCCCTCCCTCCCTCCCTGCCTCCCTGCCTCCCTGCCTCCCTCCCTGCCTTCCTGCCTTCCTGCCTTCCTGCCTTCCTGCCTCCCTGCCTCCCTGCCTTCCTCCCTGCCTCCCTCCCTCCCTCCCGTCCTGCCTTCCTGCCTTCCTGCCTTCCTGCCTTCCTGCCTCCCTGCCTCCCTGCCTCCCTTCCTGCCTCCCTTCCTGCCTCCCTTCCTGCCTCCCTTCCTGCCTCCCTTCCTGCCTCCCTTCCTGCCTCCCTTCCTGCCTCCCTTCCTCCCTTCCTCCCTTCCTCCCTTCCCCCCTTCCCCCCTTCCCCCCTTCCCCCCTTCCCCCCTTCCCCCCTTCCCCCCTTCCCCCTTCCCCCCTTCCCCCTTTCCCCCTTCCCCCTTCCCCCTTCCCCTTCCCCCCTTCCCCCTTCCCCCCTTCCCCCCTTCCCCCTTTCCTCCCTTCCTCCCTTCCTCCCTACCTCCCTTCCTCCCTTCCTCCCTTCCTCCCTTCCTCCGTACGTACATACAGACAGACCCACTGACAGATTGACAAAAAGCCAGGAAATATAGGCACGGAGGCGGAGGCGGAGGCGGAGGCGGAGGCGGAGGCGGAGGCGGAGGCGGAGGCGGAGGCGGAGGCGGAGGCGGAGGCGGAGGCGGAGGCGGAGGCGGAGGCGGAGGCGGAGGCGGAGGCGGAGGCGGAGGCGGAGGCGGAGGCGGAGGCGGAGGCGGAGGCGGAGGCGGAGGCGGAGGCGGAGGCGGAGGCGGAGGCGGAGGCGGAGGCGGAGGCGGAGGCGGAGGCGGAGGCGGAGGCGGAGGCGGAGGCGGAGGCGGAGGCGGAGGCGGAGGCGGAGGCGGAGGCGGAGGCGGAGGCGGAGGCGGAGGCGGAGGCGGAGGCGGAGGCGGAGGCGGAGGCGGAGGCGGAGGCGGAGGCGGAGGCGGAGGCGGAGGCGGAGGCGGAGGCGGAGGCGGAGGCGGAGGCGGAGGCGGAGGCGGAGGCGGAGGCGGAGGCGGAGGCGGAGGCGGAGGCGGAGGCGGAGGCGGAGGCGGAGGCGGAGGCGGAGGCGGAGGCGGAGGCGGAGGCGGAGGCGGAGGCGGAGGCGGAGGCGGAGGCGGAGGCGGAGGCGGAGGCGGAGGCGGAGGCGGAGGCGGAGGCGGAGGCGGAGGCGGAGGCGGAGGCGGAGGCGGAGGCGGAGGCGGAGGCGGAGGCGGAGGCGGAGGCGGAGGCGGAGGCGGAGGCGGAGGCGGAGGCGGAGGCGGAGGCGGAGGCGGAGGCGGAGGCGGAGGCGGAGGCGGAGGCGGAGGCGGAGGCGGAGGCGGAGGCGGAGGCGGAGGCGGAGGCGGAGGCGGAGGCGGAGGCGGAGGCGGAGGCGGAGGCGGAGGCGGAGGCGGAGGCGGAGGCGGAGGCGGAGGCGGAGGCGGAGGCGGAGGCGGAGGCGGAGGCGGAGGCGGAGGCGGAGGCGGAGGCGGAGGCGGAGGCGGAGGCGGAGGCGGAGGCGGAGGCGGAGGCGGAGGCGGAGGCGGAGGCGGAGGCGGAGGCGGAGGCGGAGGCGGAGGCGGAGGCGGAGGCGGAGGCGGAGGCGGAGGCGGAGGCGGAGGCGGAGGCGGAGGCGGAGGCGGAGGCGGAGGCGGAGGCGGAGGCGGAGGCGGAGGCGGAGGCGGAGGCGGAGGCGGAGGCGGAGGCGGAGGCGGAGGCGGAGGCGGAGGCGGAGGCGGAGGCGGAGGCGGAGGCGGAGGCGGAGGCGGAGGCGGAGGCGGAGGCGGAGGCGGAGGCGGAGGCGGAGGCGGAGGCGGAGGCGGAGGCGGAGGCGGAGGCGGAGGCGGAGGCGGAGGCGGAGGCGGAGGCGGAGGCGGAGGCGGAGGCGGAGGCGGAGGCGGAGGCGGAGGCGGAGGCGGAGGCGGAGGCGGAGGCGGAGGCGGAGGCGGAGGCGGAGGCGGAGGCGGAGGCGGAGGCGGAGGCGGAGGCGGAGGCGGAGGCGGAGGCGGAGGCGGAGGCGGAGGCGGAGGCGGAGGCGGAGGCGGAGGCGGAGGCGGAGGCGGAGGCGGAGGCGGAGGCGGAGGCGGAGGCGGAGGCGGAGGCGGAGGCGGAGGCGGAGGCGGAGGCGGAGGCGGAGAGAAATCTCCAGCTCGTATTATCGCTAACGATCGGTAAATGCCGAGACACTGGGCACACTGTGACCTAGTTAGTGGTTACGACAAAGTAAGCGCTGTGTGGTCAATACGGTTTAGCGCGATACTTAATTAGTCAGTTGATTTCCATCAACTCTGTTATGACTCAACACGCGTTATGGGTTAGTTAGCAAGCATAATCGTTAACAACAGTAAAACACAACCCACACAAACTACAATACTAGAAGCTACAATGTTTGAAGGTGCTAAATTTTAAGTCAATGTCTCTTGTGGCAATTTACCCCTAATGCGTATTTAAATAATGCTAACTTTTAAGTCAATGTCTCTTGTGGCAATTTACCCCTAATGCGTATTTAAATAATGGTTGCAACAGTTGATATTCATGTGTGTGTGTGTGTGTGTGTGTGTGTGTGTGTGTGTGTGTGTGTGTGTGTGTGTGTGTGTGTGTGTGTGTGCACTAATGTGTGCGTGCCTGCATGCGTGCGTCTGTGCGTGCGTGTGGGTGCGCTTTCACCTACCAGGTGATATAATATTTACCGAGAGAGAAGATAGTGATTACCAATACAATAGTATGATATAAACGTGGATCTTACTAAGCAACACTAAAATCTTATTTCTTGTCGAGTCAGGACATAAATAGTCAAAAAGCGATGGCGTCACGGGTCACTTGCGATTGAGTTGTTACAATGTTTGACAAGGGGTGTCTTTATATCCAAATGTTCAAAAATACCATAAATAGTTATTGTCGGTCCTTTATTTCCTTTTTACGCAACCACAATCACACTGGTACCAGACAGTTGGCAGGGGAAAACCCATTTTGTAGCCGGTTGTGTCATAATTCAGAAATTCATGAATAAGTAAGTAGGGTCGTGCCTATTCCACGGAGCGTCGCAGGTACTCACACTGTGCCATGAGTAGTAGTTCAGTGAAGATAATAAGTGTCGGTTCAGTCGTATGAGAAGGCAACAGTCTTATGAATTCTACATGTTGGTGACATTATATCAAACACCTGTACCATTGTGAAATTATGCTCGTATGTGCTACCTTTCCTCCCTTCGTCACCCCGTTGAGCAGCGTGGTGAGTGAGCAATTACCCGCATAACTGAGCAGGTGTAAATCTGAACGGTTATTTAAATAAACAATTTGTTTGTGTCAACTGTTGTTTTGGTCCTGAGGAACCAGCAGCCATGAATCCTACGGCAGCTCTACTGGTATTCCTCGTGTGCGGAATTAATATCACTGATGCCAGCGTCGGCGGTAAGTGAACTTAGATAATGTTCCACATTACCTGTGTGAATATCAGACAGACAGACAGACAGACAGACAGACAGACAGACAGACAGACAGACAGACAGACAGACAGACAGACAGACAGACAGACAGACAGACAGACAGACAGACAGACAGACAGACAGACAGACAGACAGACAGACAGACAGACAGACGTACGTACATACATACAGACATACATACAGACAGACAGACAGACATACAGACAGACAGACAGACAGACAGACATACAGACAGACAGACAGACAGACAGACAGACAGACAGACAGACAGACAGACATACAGACAGACAGACAGACAGACAGACAGACAGACAGACAGACAGACAGAAAGAGATACAGAGTCTTATATACACAGACACATGCACACACACGCGCACACACTCACACACACGCGCGCACACACACACGCACACACACACACACGCACACATACACACACACACATACACCCACACACACACACACACACACACACACACACACACACACACACACACACACACACACACACACACATACACACACATACACACATACACACACAACATACACACACACACACACACTATTTTCGATGTGAACAAAATGTAACCAAATCAAACGACGGAGTCGATCGTAACCGTCTGACCCTGTTTCCTATATCAACGAAATCAAACCAACTGCGTCTTAACAATGTAATCAAATTCGAAGCCCCCAAGCGTATGCGGGCAATTCACGATGTTTTGGCATTAATCACAGTGCACGCTATGCAATAACACGAGCTGATGATGTCAGAAGTTAATACTGGTGCTTTTGGGAAAGTAAAACGTTATTCCATCGATACACGTGCGTGTGTGCATGCTTTCACGAAGATGTAATGCCTGATTTCGGACATGGCGAATAGCACTGCTGCCTAGAACCCCCAAGGAATAATAACTAGAGTGAGTCTCTCCTAATATCGCCGCTAATGTAGCTAAGGAACCGAGATATGTCATGGTATGGATTCCTCCTCTCTCCTTCGGCCTCCACATTCACAAGTCCTGTGCAGTAGCTATGTGCGTGCATGGATGCGTATGAGCGTGTGTGCCTGTTGCATGCTAGCTACGTTTATACTTCATTCTGTGTTGTTCCTTCATAGTTACATAACCGTTATTATAGCTGCTCTTATTGAGTTTCCATTCACTATTTACAGAATGTCCAGACGGATGGATGCGATTGGATGATTATTGGTAAGTTGTCATAATCTATTAAATAATTGACTAAATAAATATGTTTACAGTAGCTTTCATACACATTCATTTACGGATTTATTACATGTAATGCTAGATTCATTACAAGAATAGTGATGTGATAATGTACACAGCTTTTTGTCGTAATTACATCGGGGTATAAAAATAATAATGACTTCTCTTGCGCCAACATCCCCGAAGATCAAGCTCAGTGGCGCGACACTACCAAGGGATTAAACAAACTCGTAATCGTAAAACAATGCGTGATTCATCAGTGGATTAATGAAGGTGCTAGGAAGCTAAGGAGGATATGCAGCATTTAAGAGATAGGATTTAGAAGTCGGCGGAAAAAGCTATAGTACCTTGTGATTTTAAACTGGCAGGAAGCGAATTCCACACCGTTGGTGCGGCTACCGAGAAAGCTCGGTTCCCTTCTTTCGTTTTCACCCGAGGAATGTAAAGAGCGTTACTACTGGTTGAGCGCAGCTGTCTGGAATTTCTTGCTTGAGTTAGCGGCGAATTTATGTATGCTGGTTCTGTAGATGAGAGTGTTTGATAGGCTATTGTACAAATCTTGAAAATGATGCGATAGTGTACAGGGAACCAATGCAATACTTTCACAAGCGGAAGTGAGCGAAAAAACGAGGAGAACGCGTAACTATCCTTGCTAAATAATTTTGGACACGCTGAAGTTTTGCTGTATGCTTGTTTGCAGTATTCTAAAGGAGGGAATTGGAGTAGTCATGTATGCTGGTTACTAGAGCTGTTGCGGTGGTTTTAGCAACGCAAATTGATATAAACAGGCAAATACGGCGAAGATCGCAGATATGGTAAAAATAGCAACGACATGTTTTCGGTATACGTTGGCTAAAATTGAAGTTTTCATCAAACGACACTCCAAGATTTCAAACTGAGGCGGCTAGTGTGATACTGTGACTGATAATGTGTGTCGGGGGAAAAACCATCGCGTTTTACACGTTGTGTTGATGTACCAATGACGAGAAATTCCATCTGATCTGCATTTTGCTTTAATTTACTGTTGTTTTTCATCCAAAATGAGACATCTTCGAGACAATCTCTGAGCTGGTTTAGGGAGCAACAAATATCTCGTGTGGTCAAAGAAACATAGATTTGTGTCAGTTAGTGAGTACATTGTATATGGAGTTGAAGAATACACAACGCTTTCACAGTAAGTGAACGCTAGTAATATAATATTACAAAAGGTATCCCTTGCAACCGGTGATAGCGTTACAACAAGTATTTTTGGCCGCGCGTGTTTTGAATACCCCCGTCACTCTTTGAAAGTCTACTTTATTGCATGAATCAGCAGGAATAGTAGATAGATGCACTGATACAAGCACTCACACACAGAAACAGTAGACAAATTCACTGAGGCAAGCACTCACACACAGAAACAATAGGCATAAATTATGCACTTGAGGCAAGCACTCACACACAGAAACAGTAGACATATGCATTGAGTCAAGCACTCACATGCACAGTCGAACTGGAAAAAATCATACTATTAACAGTGATGCCGACTGGCGCCTAGAATAACACCACAGTACAGCATAAGAAACATTAAGCATACATGTATAAATAACACTCCTAAATATCAACCCAAAGAAGCTAAGCTGTGGGCGTTTGCATAGCCGTTATACAGTGTAACTGAACGGAAACCACGTTGTAACTCATCCGTCGAAAAATGATCAATTCCATCACCAACAAACGCGCCTATGTATAATCTATAGACGCTGTCGAATTACTAGTCTCGCTTTTACCGATAAAACACGGTTTAAGCTGTAATCGTAAGTGTGATAACGCAATTGTATAAGTCAACTACATAATACCCTACATTTTAAGTTATGCATATTATGTTAAACTCACGTTTTGTAGGTATAAATAGTGAGCGAATTAAAAAAACGAGTTTGTACCCAGACTAAACGGCGATGGTTAACAACAATAAACAAGGTGATCTCCAATTACCGTTAATCTGCAACGACCGTACAACGAATCCATATGCAAAACATCCAGGCTCAGCATCAGAATATAATACTAAACGTAATTTAGTTCAATGCTAGCAAACTGTCAATTGAACTATTTACTATAATATAGCTATATATATATATATATATATATATATATATATATATATATATATATATATATATATATATATATATATATATATATATATATATATATATATATATATATATATATATATATATATATATATATATATATATATACGCACAAATAATGCACTGCTCGATTATGCACCTAGTACGTAATACAAGATACAGTAGAAGAAGAATGAAACATAAATTATTCGAAACTTGTGAGAGGTTCCAAGCGCCAATACATTTTTCGTTCACATACAACAACACAAATATTTGTCGCAGCGGAACCAACCTTTTCACCTCCACAAATTGGCATAATGTATTTTATAAACAACCTTTGATAGCTATTATGTCCCACGAAGCCTTAAAATCAATGTCCTACTGGTCGTTACATAACTCTTTTGTCAGTGCTACATATTATAATTAATAACAGTATTAGTTTTGCTTATTTATGGCTCTATTTTAAGTTAATGTTTTGCTTAAATAGTTTTGTGTGCGTGCATGTGAGTGTCAGCGTGCATATGCGTGTGCATGCGTATGTGTTTGTCTATGTTCATGTAGATGTGCTCTGCGTTAATATGTCAGCGTTGTTTATGTGTATGCATCTGTGTGTGTTTGTATTTTATGTTTGTATATATACGCGTGTATATTTGCTTATATGCTTATGGGTGGCTTTGTGCGTGTGTATGTGGATGTGTGTGTGTGTGCGTGCGTGCGTGCGTGCGTGCGTGCGTGCGTGCGTGCGTGCGTGCGTACGTGTGCTTATTCATGAGTATGCCTTTGTGTGTTTATGTGCGCTTCTCTTTTTATATGCGCTTCTATGAGTAGGTGGGCATTTGTTTGTGTCTGTTTGTATGCGTGCATTTTTTATAATGTTCGTGTTCACGTTTGAGTGTGAGTAAATGCGTGCGTACGTGCGTGTGTGCGTGCATGAGAGCAAGTATATGTAATAACTGCGTATTCCGGCTGCAGCATTAACACTGCTAGAATATCCATGTTTGTCTTCGCGGGCGTCTGCTGCTGCTTCTGCGTCTGCTACTGTATCTTCTCCGCAGAAAAACGACGACAGGACAACACAACTTGTGGTAAGATAAGTTACTCGTATTTTTGTTCAAGCCCACTGAACCTGTAATAAATCTTACACTGTCCGATTCGCCACAACGTCATATCTCATTCTAATCGTTCGAAATCTTCACACAATTAATTGACCACGTCGATTACACAACCAATTGTCTCCAGAAAGGTCCGCCAAGTTTTCAAACCTATGCCGACCACGTGGTGCTTATGGATATTCCGTCGAATATTCTGTTGGAATATGGCTCGATAGATTTGGTTGCTATTGGAAAACTGATGAATTACTATCCTTTTTCGTCAAGGCGCTTCTGAGAGTAGTAACAGAGGAATCATGCGCTAACCCATTATTGTTGTTATTGTTATATTATTATTATTACCATTAGTACATTTATTACCATGGTTATCGGTTTAGGCATCAGAATCGTGATCTATATCAGTGTCATAATTCTTATTATGACATTGTTGTTGTTATTATTATTTTTATTATTTGTGTGTGATTGCAGTGTACGAAATCACCGCTAGTAAAGTGGTTGCCATGATCCGGCAGCAGGAAGCAGCCGTTCCTACAGCTACAATCGCGAGCCCGCCCCCGTATGAGAGTTTGATGATGCCGTCTACTGAAACGGTTGCTATGACATCGCAGCAGGGAGCCGCCGCTCCTACAGCTACAATCGCGAGCCCGCCCCCGTATGAGAGTTTGATGATGCCGTCTACTGAAACGGTTGCTATGACATCGCAGCAGGGAGCCGCCGCTCCTACAGCTACAATCGCGAGCCCGCCCCCGTATGAGAGTTTGATGATGCCGTCTACTGAAACGGTTGCTATGACATCGCAGCTGGGAGCCGCCGCTCCTACAGCTACAATCGCGAGCCCGCCCCCATATGAGAGTTTGATGTTGCCATCTACTGGAACGGTTGCCATGAATGACCCCGCAGCAGGCAGCCGAAGCTCCTACCGGGAGCCCGCCCCCGTATGAGAGTGTGATGATGCCGTCTACTGAAACGGTTGCTATGACATCGCAGCAGGGAGCCGCCGCTCCTGCAGCTACAATCGCGAGCCCGCCCCCGTATGAGGGTTTGATGATGCCGTCTACTGAAACGGTTGCTATGACATCGCAGCAGGGAGCCGCCGCTCCTGCAGATGCAATCGACAGCCCGCCCACGTGTGAGAGGTTGATGTTGCCATCTACTGTAACGGTTGTCATGAATGACCCCGCAGCAGGGAGTCGCTGCTTCTACCGGAAGCCCGCCCACGGTTGTTGAGAGGTTGTTGTGTTGCCGTCCAAATAACCAGGAATAATAATGTATCGCAAAGGTCCAGCGATCCAACCGCCGAAGCGCCGGTCTGGCGGAAGACAGTTTTGAAGAACACTATTACCAAAGCAATACTGACAGGACGAAAGTAATAACATGCCAATGTTAGCAGTTGCTCTATGTTTCGATTAACATATTCGTTTTAAAGCAAACGAGAAATAGAATTTTTCAATTCGCAGAAAATACGTATGTTATGGTTTAAATCTATATGTGACTTTTATTATACCAACATGTACATCTCTGCCAGGAAAAGGGATCGCAGTTCGTTACACAAGATAACGTTAAGATAAGTTACTCGTATTATTGTTCAAGCCCAGTGAACCTGTAATAAATCTTACACTGTCCGATTCGCCACAACGGCACATGTCATTCTAATCGTTCGGAATCTCCAGCCACTTCACTGACCCGTCTATCACACGACCTGTTACCTCCAGAAAGGTCCGCCAAGCCGACAAACCTATGCCGACCACGTGGTGCTTTGAATATTATGTTGAATATTCTGTTGGAATATGACTCGACTGATATTTGGTTGCTATTGGAAAACTGATGAGTTATTAAATATTTTATTCAAGATGCCTCTGGGAGTGATAACCGAGGAATTCAGCGCCAACGTGTTGTCGTTGTTATTGTTTTGTTATTATTGTTGTTGTTGTTATAATAATTATTATTACATTGATTACCATCGTTATCGGCATCGGTATCAGCATCAATGTCGTGATCAGTATCGATATCATTATTATTATATTGTTGTTGTTATTATTAATTGTGTGTACAGTCTCTGTACAGAAATACCGCTTCTAATGCGGTGTCGGTCTGCCGGACGACAGTATTGTAAAACACTACTACCAAAATAATGCTGACAGGACGGAAGTAATGACCAGCCAGTGTTATTACTACTTCCGGTTCGACGTAACCGGGAGGAATAACTACACAATTGGGCTTAAACAGGATAACATGGAATTCAGATATGCTGGTTGTGTAGATGAGAGGGCTAGATAGGCTGTTTTACTAATCATAAACAAATCCTGGATTGCTAGAGTTGTCTTTGTATTTTCTCACAGCATACTCGAAGAGGTTAACCTGGAGTCACGACGTTTTATAAATAATATAATAATTATTGTTATGGTAGTTATCTGCACCACGCGGACACATACAGTGCCGCTATCTCTATGATCTGCCTTAGTGAGCACTTGTACAGAAACATATCTCGTCAATGTGAACAGACCGGTGACATTTATTAAAAGGGTGACAGTCTAGGCACCATCATGTATTATACACTAATGTTTATATTGCGGTTGCCATATGGAGAATCCCTCAGGTAGTTACCGTGATTTTTAATGTGTTGTGTAGCAACTATTCTATAATTTTATTAGCTATGCATTATTTATTGTCCTGATCAGTTCACCTAACATTATCGTGCACTATATTTTTCGGTAACTGTGATTAATTGTGTTCATGCCAATATACTAATTCAAATCAGTAAATGTATAATGTCAATGAATTGTGGTTTGTTCACTTTTCAACATGCACTGGAATGTTACACAACCAGTTTCATGCCTACGGGGCACACGCGCGCACCCGTACTGATTAGGCACACAACGGGTCATTTAGACAATGACGTTTCCAGACAACACGAATCCGCCAGCCGTGACATGATGACAGATATTGAGCGGTAGTTAGTTTTTTAGTTGGAAAACAGATAGGGATTGCGAGAAGGAGGGAGAGACGGGGGATGGTCCGGGTTCGTGGAACTGAAGGAGGGAGGGGCGGAATGGGAAAACGAGGTAAATAAAAAACAAAGACGGAGTGAACGGGCGAGACACACACACAGAGGCACACAGACAGACAGACAGACAGACAGACAGACAGACAGACAGACAGACAGACAGACAGACAGACAGACAGACAGACAGACAGACAGACAGACAGACAGACAGACAGACAGACAGACAGACAGACAGACAGACAGACAGACAGACAGACAGACAGACAGACAGACAGACAGACAGACAGACAGACAGACAGACAGACAGACAGACAGACAGGCATGCATGCATGCAGGCAGGCAGGCAGGCAGGCAGGCAGGCAGGCAGGCAGGCAGGCAGGCAGGCAGGCAGGCAGGCAGGCAGGCAGGCAGGCAGGCAGGCAGGCAGGCAGGCAGGCAGGCAGGCAGGCAGGCAGGCAGGCAGGCAGGCAGGCAGGCAGGCAGGCAGGCAGGCAGGCAGGCAGGCAGGCAGGCAGGCAGGCAGGCAGGCAGGCAGGCAGGCAGGCAGGCAGGCAGGCAGGCAGGCAGGCAGGCAGGCAGGCAGGCAGGCAGGCAGGCAGGCAGGCAGGCAGGCAGGCAGGCAGGCAGGCAGGCAGGCAGGCAGGCAGGCAGGCAGGCAGGCAGGCAGGCAGGCAGGCAGGCAGGCAGGCAGGCAGGCAGGCAGGCAGGCAGGCAGGCAGGCAGGCAGGCAGGCAGGCAGGCAGGCAGGCAGGCAGGCAGGCAGGCAGGCAGGCAGGCAGGCAGGCAGGCAGGCAGGCAGGCAGGCAGGCAGGCAGGCAGGCAGGCAGGCAGGCAGGCAGGCAGACAGACAGACAGACAGACAGACAGACAGACAGACAGACAGACAGACAAACAGATACAGAGGCATTGACAGAGACAGAGGTCGAGAGAATGTGAAAGAGAGAGAGAGAGAGACTGAGTGAGTGAGTGAGTGAGTGAGTGAGTGAGTGAGTGAGTGAGTGAGTGAGTGAGTGAGTGAGTGAGTGGCGTGAGGTAACTAGTCGGAATTAAACAATTTGTGCGAGGCCGCCATTAAAGCGATGGTAAACGTATTTTCGCCAACGATCGGTTAATGCCGAGATACTGGGCCCACTGCGACCTACTTTGTAGACACGACAGAGTAAGCGCCGTGGGGTGTACGGAGCATTCATGCTGAACACTAAATACGGCGGAGCGGCTATACTTAGTCACCCAGTAGATTGACATCAAAACTGTTCTGACTCAACACGCGTTATGGGTCAGTTACCAAGCGTGATCCAACGTCGCCATAAACAAATCCACCCAAATGTAACTGAAGTTGAATAAAAATGTATTCAGAACATTGTACTCAGCACCTTGTCAACAATAATAAAACACAGTACAAAAAAGCATATTTATCTATAGTACTTCAAGAACTCCCAACATCTCTCGACCAGCCACTGCAGGGACAAATAGTTTGCGCCTGTCTTGACATGTTCTTGCCGGTGTGAGACCTCTATTTGTTCCCCGAGAGAGTGTCGCTAGTAACTTGCAAAAGCCAGCGGTACTTCAAAAGTTTTTGCTAGCAGCTTCCATGAAATGTACAACTGCACGAAACATGATACCGGATCGGCCGTCGCCCGGGTTACCAAGGACCGCGCTGCTCGACCTCATCTTCCGTCGACAGTGGAAAATCAGCTAGGAAGAAGAAGACAAAGAAGACAACTACTGACAATTGGACAATGGAACGTCAGGACTCTCCTCGACCGAGAAGGAGCTAACCGACCAGAAAGACGTACGGCACTAGTAGCAATGGAACTTGCCAAATACAACATCGACATCGCCGCCCTATGTGAAACAAGGTTCTCAGAGTCTGGTAGTCTCGACGACTTGGAATACTCTTTCTTCTGGAGTGGCAAACCCGAAGGAGAAAGAAGGGAGGCCGGAGTGGGCTTTGCTATCAAAAAGGATATCATCACAAAGCTGACAGAAATGCCACGGCCAGTAAGTGACAGAATCATGACGATGAGACTACCTCTGAGCAAGGACAACTTTGCTACAATTATCAACGTGTATGCTCCGACAATGACAAACCCAGACGAAAACAAGGAGGCCTTCTACAACCAGCTCACAAGTGTGCTCAGGGGCATCCCTCATACCGATAAGCTACTGCTGATAGGAGACTTCAATGCGAGGATAGGAAGAGACAATGACAAGTGGCCCTTGGTCATGGGCAAACATGGGATTGGGAAATGCAACTCCAATGGCGAACTTCTACTGGCTCTGTGCTCTGAGTTCGAACTGATAGTGACGAACACCATGTTCAAGCAGAAGGATGAACGCAAGACCACCTGGATGCATCCTCGTTCCAAACACTGGCATATGATCGACTTCATCATCACGAGGTGTCGGGATAAGATGGACATCCACAGCACCCGAGCCATGCGTGGAGCAAACTGCTGGACCGATCACCAGATGCTGAGATCAAAAGTGGCTTTCAGAATACAACAAAAGCACAACAGGCAAGGGACAAATAAGCCGACCAAGCTCAACACTGCAAAACTAAGTACCATCAGCCATAGGGAGAGTTTTGAGCAGGAGATGGACAGTGCTCTCGCCCATTGGGAAGAGAAGGAAAACTCAACACCAGACGAGGAATGGGCAGCTCTGCAGCAGGTTGTGTACAACACAGCCAAGACATATCTTGGCAAGCCGGACAGAAAACACCAGGACTGGTTCGACCCCAACGACCAGGAGCTACAGACTCTTATGAGCAGAAGAGATCAAGCCCACCAGAGAGTGTTGCAAACCAGGAGTACTAGATCCACCACTGCAGCATACAAAGATGCCTGCAGATTGCTACAAAAACACACCCGTGCACTGAAGTCGGACTGGTGGGAAAGGAAAGCAGTGGAGCTGCAGAGAGCTGCCGACAGTAACAACATGAAGGGCTTCTACAATGGACTGAAGGAAGTGTGGGGACCCAAAAAGAAGGGACCTGTTCAACTAAAATCAACAGACGGAATGGAAACCTTCTCTGACAGCAAGAGAGTTGTGGCAAGATGGAGTGAACACTTCCAGAAGCTACTCAACGTCCCTGGCGACATAGATCACGAAGCTCTGGACAACATCCCGCAGCGCATTACCAAGACAAGCCTTGATGAGATTCCAACTATGGATGAGATGGCTAGAGCAATCGCCAGCCTGAAAGATGGCAAAGCACCTGGAGGAGATGGAATTCCTGCAGAAGTATGGAAGCATGGAGGAGACAATCTGTTCAGCAGACTGCACCAACTAATCACCAATGCCTGGGAGATGGGTTCTGTACCACAAGCATGGAAGGATGCAAGCATTATAACCATCTACAAGAAAGGTGATCGAACAGACTGTGGGAACTATAGAGGAATCTCTCTTCTTTCCATAGCAGGCAAGATCTTCGCCAGGATCCTCCTCAACAGACTATCTACCCACCTAACACCAGAGGTAGTTCCGGAGACACAATGTGGCTTCAGAGGTAACCGGAGCACCGTGGATATGATATTTTGTCTCCGACAACTACAAGAAAAGTGCATTGAGCAGGACCGACCACTGTACATGGTATTTGTCGACTTCAGTAAGGCGTTCGATACAGTTGGGAGGACCGGACTATGGCAGCTACTGAAGAAGTATGGCTGCCCAGAGAAGTTCACAACAATGATCGAGGCACTACATACCGGAATGATGGCGACTGTTAATGTTGGAGGGGAAGTCTCGGAATCGTTCAGGGTCACAAATGGGGTCAAGCAAGGCTGTGTACTGGCGCCCACGCTCTTTTCCATCTTCCTATCAGCAATGCTCGACAATGCTTTCCGAGACATGGGGGATGGCATCTACATACAGTCCAGACAGAGCGCTGACCTATTCAACGTCGCACACTTCAGAGCGAAGACCAAGACTACACGGATACTGATGAGGGAGCTGCTATTCGCAGATGACAGTGCACTGGTTGCACACTCTGCTGAAGAGATGCAGAAAATAGTGGATGCTTTTTCCAATGCGTCAAAGAAGTTCGGCCTGAAGATTAACATCAAGAAGACCGAGGTGCTGTACCAACCCAACTCTACAAGAACCCGAGAGGAGCATATCATGGTTGATGGAAACAAGCTGAACTCTGTTATGGAATTCACCTACCTCGGAAGCACTATATCAAGTGATGGATGCATTGACGATGAAATACAGAGGAGGATGGCCAAGGCTAGTGCATCTTTCGGCCGACTACGCCAGAGACTCTGGAACAACCACCATGTGTCCATGCGGGTTAAAGGCAAGATATACCGTGCAATTGTGCTGTCCACCCTCCTATACGGAGCCGAGGCCTGGACAGTGTACAGACGACAGGTGAAAAAGTTGCATGCCTTCATGATGCGACATCTGCGTTCGATCATGAGGATAACCTGGATGGACAAAGTGACAAACAAGGAAATACTCGAACGGACAGGGCTGCCATCTATGGAAGATCTTCTGATCAGAAAGAATCTCCGGTGGACTGGACACCTCATGAGGATGTCACCAGACAGGCTACCAAAGCAGGTTCTCTACTCTCAACTGTCTTCTGGTCACAGAAAGAGAGGGCGCCCTCGTCTCCGGTTCAAAGATACCATCAAGAGAAACCTGAAGCTGAGAGACATAAAGATCGACTCCTGGACATCACTCTCACAGCAGAGAGACAAATGGAGAGCAAGAGTCAAGTGATGGAAGCAGTCTTTGTCGCTTCGCGACCGACAGCATGATGATGATGACTTCAAGCTACAATGTTTGATAGTGCTAAATTCAAAGTCAAAGTCTATTGTGGTTATTTACCCCAAATACATATTTAAATAATGGTTACAACAGTTGATAACCACGTATGCGTTGGTTTGTACGCATGCGTGTGTGCGTGTGTGCGTGCATGCGTGCGTGTGCGCTTGCACCTGCCAGGTGATATAATAATCATCAAGCGAGAAGATAATGATTACCAATACAATAGTATGATATAAACCTGGATGTTACTAAGCAACACTAAAGTCTTATTTCTTGTCGAGTCACGACACATGCAGACTAAAGGCTATGGCGTCACGGGTCACTAGCGATTGAGTTGTTCCAATGCTTGACAAGGGGTGTTTTCCCAAAATGTTCACAAATATCTCGAAATACTTATTGTTGGTCCTTTCTTCGGTTTTTACGCAACCACAATTTTATTTCTAAATGTGGACATTCATACGGTAAATAATTGCTGAACATAGCTCGGATGGCTAAGTACTAACCAATGAGACCCTCTCCTGGTTATAGTGAAAGTGGCACCAGACAGTAGGCTGGGGAAAACCCACTTTGTAGCCCAGTGCTTCCAAATATAGAAATTCATGAATAAGTAGGTAGGGTCGGCCCATTCCACGCAGGGTCCCAGGCACTGACACTGTGCAATTAGAAGTATTTAAGTGAAGATAATAAGAGCCGGTTCAGTCGTAAGAGAAGACAACACTCTTATGAAGTCAATATGTTGATGACTTTATGTCAAACACTTATACATTGTGAAATGATGTACGCATGTGCTACCTTCCCTCCCCTCGTCACCCCGTAGAGCAGGTTGGGCCCTGGTCAATCACCCGCATAACTACGCAGGTGTAAATCATAGAGGTTATATCAAAAACAGTTTGTTTGCGTCAACTGCTGTTTAAGTCTTGAGGAACCAGCAGCCATGAATCCCGCGGCAGCTCTACTTGTAATCCTCGTGTGCGGAATTAGTCCCATTTATGGGTCCGATTATGAGTATGACTATGACTACAACAATAATACAGGAAAAGGTAAGTGAACTTAGCAATTGTTCCGCGCTACCTGTGTTCGCGTACTCGGGGTGGTCTACTTGTTGTCTTGTGTGAATACGACACGCGCGCCGGGCCGTTGGCAGACATTTACAACTCTCTCCACCTCGTCTTTAAAACATTTTGGTGATCACCTTTTTACAACCTATTTACCACTCTATGAAGTGTTTAATAATTTACATTTTGAAATGGTCATGGCATTGTTTGTTTTATTTATTGAATTATTTACTTATTTGTTTTGTTTTACAAAAATATTTACATTATGTTTAATATTGTGTTATTATCGCAATGTGTACTTCTAATCGGCTGATCTCTTGTAGTACAGAGGTCCTATATACACGCTTTTATAATGTAACTTTTATAATCGTAACCTATTGTTACTTTATTATGCAAGCACCCTTGAATTTAATCTGTAAAGATAAGTGGTGTTGAAATAAAATGGAACTGAATTGAAAGATACCTGTATTAGTATTACGGAGGTATGTACATGTTCACATCCATGTGACACGCATGAACGATATCGTGCACGCTGCACCCATGCATGCCCACACACGTACTACACATGCAAATGAATGACCACACACACAAACACACACATAGCCACACACACAGACACACACACACATACACACACACATATGCATACTCACACACACACACACGCACACACACACACATACACACACACACACACACACACACACACACACACACACACACACACTATTTCTGATATGAACAAAATGTAACTAAATCAAACTATTGAGTGACGGAGGCGGTCGTTACCGTCTTTCTGTCATTCCGATATCAACGAAATCAAGCCAACTACGTCTTAACAATGTAATCTAATTTGATACCCCGAAGGGTAAGCGGGCAATTCACGATGTTTTGGCATTAGTCACAGTGCACGCTGAGCGATAACACGAGTTGGTGATTTCACAAGTTATTAATGGTGCTTCTGGGAAAGCAAATAATTATACCATCGACATACGTGCGTGTGTACGTGTTTTCACGAAGATGTAATGCCCGATTTCAGACATGGCGAACAGCACTGCTGCCTAGACCCCCACCGAATATTATATTGTATGAGTCTCTCCTAATATCGCCGCTGTAGTAACTAAGGAACCGAGATATATCAAGGTATGGATTCCTTCTCTCTCCTTCGGCCTCCACATTCACAAGTCCGGTGTTGTGGTTATGTGCGTAGGCGTGTGTGTGTGTGTGTGTGTGTGTGTGTGTGTGTGTGTGTGTGTGTGTGTGTGTGTGTGTGTGTGTGTGTGTGTGTGTGTGTGTGTGTGTGTGTGTGTGTGTGTGTTGCATGGTAGCTACGTTTGAATCAATGTCGTGGCTACAAAGTTACATGTGTGTTTCCTTTCATCAGTTACAGGTTGTCCGGACGGAGAGTTGCCATTTAATGGCCAGTGGTAAGTAGTCATAATCGAGTAGATAAATTAACTATAAAAAAAACCTGTTATAGTTGCATTCATACACCTCGTTATCCATAACTCGGGGTCACAGATTTATTACATGTTGTGACAGATTTATGACGAGTATATTGATGTGATAATGTAAGCACCTTTTTGTCATAATTACATAGGTGTTCATAACTGCACAAATGTTATTTATCGCTTTTGCCTTTACATTTGTGGATAAGAGTATACCAATTAATTGCATTAATAATTAAGTTGAAATATTCAACTTTTAATGTATGAAATTGCTAATATAAATTGATCTGAATAATCCACAAAATATATTTACAAGATATAACTTCAAGATTATTGTATTTCGGCGCAGCCAAAAAAATAAGCCAAGGTATAAAGCTGGTAAAACACTGTAAGAGTAAATGAATGAGTGAGTGAGTGGCTGGGTGGGTGAGACAGTGGATGAATGAGTGAATGGGTGAGTGACTGAGTGAGTCGGTGAGTGGGTGAATGAGTGATTGAGTAAATGGTATGTGGGACTGAAGAATACACAACACGTTCGCAGCAAGTGAAGGCTGTTACCGCCGTATATACTATTGCATTGATCAGCAGAAACAGTAGACATATGCACTGAGGCAAGCTTTCACATAAATGATACATTTGAACTGAACAAAAATAACACACTATTAATAGTGATGCCGCATGACGATTAGAGTAAGACCAGAATACAGCATAAAAACATTAAGCATACATATAGAAATAACATACTTACATATCTAAGCGATGGGCGTTAAAATAGCTGTTATGCAGTACTACTGAATTGCAACCATGTTGTAAATCATCCTTCGAACAAACGGGAAATTCCATCGTCAACTAACGCGCGTAAATAGTATAGTCTACAGACGCTGTAGAATTACTAGGCTCGCTTTTGCTGATATAAATATGGTCAAAGCTATAATTCAACACACTCTTAACGCAGTTTTATATGTTCACTACATAAAACACTACTTTTTAAGTTGTGCATGTTAAAAAAACTCTCATCATGTAGCCATAAACATTGAGAGAATAAAAGACGAGATTGCTGGCGGTACCCAGACGAAAAGGTGATGGGTAAAAAAAGGCTGATCTCTAATTACAGTTAATCTGCAGCGACCATAGAGCTAATCCGCAATTTGATTGGTAACGAACAAGCAAGATGATTGGTAACGAACATAAACACCTGTCCAGTATATACAATGTTGCACTGAAAAGGAAGGCCAGACAAATATTGTACGATCTTACGCATCCTCTGAATGACGCTTTTCAGAAACTTCCATCAGGGCGACGTATAAAAGTTCCACTTGCTAAAAAGAACCTATTCAAGAAATCGTTTATACCGTCTGCCATTTAAATTTTGAATGCTAAATTGTAATGTACTGTATACTTCTTTGATTCCATACATATATTGTACTTATTCATCTAATCTTATTTATTTACTAATTTTAGCATCTAGTATTAATGTTATCATATTGTGTCTTATCACAGAACCTTTTAAAAATATTTGTTGCTTATTTATTTATTATTTTAGAGTACTTATTGATGTACTTAATTTATTGACTTTACCAATTTTATTGTTGATTTGTATAATTACAATTTTAATGTATCTTATTAACGGTATATATTATGGCTCACCAATCTTATTACTGTTATTTTACTGTGTAACTGAAGAACAATTTCCGTTTTTAATGTGATGTTTTAAATGGACAATAACATCTTTTTAATCTTTGAATCTTTGAATACATAAGCGGCATTAGCCACGCACCCAGGCTTAGCTTCAGAAAATAATGTTGAACGTAAGTTAGGTTAATGCAAGGAAACTGCCGATCGAACTAGGTATTATAATATAGTTGCATCCAGCGTGTGTCTGACGAATTTAAAGGTAAAACTAATGCATTGCCACGATTAGGCACCTATCAATCAATCAATCAATCAATCACTTTATTGTCCTTAAAAAGGATATGCATTGTACAATTCATGATCTACAATATATGGGATGGTCACAACAAAATGCAAGTGAATTCCAGATGTATCCACTATAAGAACAGTTCAACCGGTTGACAGCAATATGAATCATTTAGCATTCAACATTATAATGGCCACAGGCACAAAACTCGAGACGGAAGTACATGGAAGAACGTAGAGAGCGGGTGATCAGACTCAGTAGCGACAGAACGAGCTTTCTTCAAAATTGCATGGTCAATTATTTCGGAGAGCATTGGTGTAGGTAAGCCAATGATCTTGGCGGAAACATGTGAGATTTTCAGAAGCCTGTTACGGTTTTTCACCGAAAGAGCAGGGTAGTAACAAATGCTGCAGTAGGTTATGAGAGGGTCAATTATGCTACGGTAAAGACGTAGAAGAAGTAGTGGATCAACGTAGAAAGCTCGTAACTTTCGAAGAACGTGCAGTCGCTGCTGAGAATTTTTCTGCACGGCTGTAACATGATTTGTAAATGACAATTTTTCATCTAAGATAACACCGAGGTATTTGAAAGAATCAACCTGTTCCACAGGTTCACCGTTGATGACAATAGGACTATTTGCAGTTCTATTTCGACGGAAGTCAATGCACATTTCTTTGGTTTTGGAAACATTCAGATGTAGAAAATTGTTACTGCACCAACTCGAGAAACGTACCACTGAAGAAACATATGACTGGTATGAAGCAAAATCACTCAAAAGAGCGAGCATGGCTGTATCATCAGAAAACCTCACATATTGGGTAGATGGATCCACACTCCGACAGTCATTTGTATACAAAGTGTACACAAATGGGCTCAGGACACAACCCTGAGGCGCACCTGTGTGGCTGCTAACAATCACTGGTGACTTTGTGTTTACCAAGTACGTAATATTCCAAAAGGATACAGTAGAAGTAGAATGAAACATAAGTTACACTTGTGGGACGTTCCAAGTGCCAAAAGAGTATTCGTTAACATAATGTGGCGGTCTAGGAAAATGAGTCGGAAGTCGCTAGGCGTATTTGCCCGTAAACGCGCCGTAGAGGTGTTTTTGGGTCAGTCGTTCCATTTTTAGATTTAATTACAATGTTTTTGCTAACATACTTATTTATACGTTCACCAAGTAGTTTCCTGATTACCCAAGTGCAAGTTGCATTTTGTGGGGATTTTGTAACTTGGACGATAGTTCTACGTTGTAACGTTTTGAAATTAAACTCGCACTATTTTGCGATCGCATACAACCTAGGACATAAGTTTCTATGCCCATACGTGGCATATAATTCAAAAGCTATTTTCAGCATGCGGTTCCACAGCAGCAGCGCGCATGAATACGTTGTGGGATATTTGAGTGCGCAGCGAAAGTTAACGGATTTGTATTTGGAAGTTGGATTTGAGTTGTTTTTGAGTTGTTTTAGTAGTTCGATTAGTTTCTAGTTTAGTTTGATGTTGCTATAGTTTGTGTATGTACATAATTCTTAACGTTATTCGGGCGGATTTCGTTGGAAAGAGAGGCTTCGTTGCGATTTTCATTTCGTGTTTACGATCTACGAAAATTCAAAGATGGCGGCGCCCATGGACGGACCGAAGCCGAACGATATAGCTCGTTGTCTGAACGCAGTGGCGTTGACGACTATGCAGTATATTGCCAGCGCCGACACCATCAGTGACCTGGTGAATGATTACTTCATCACACGACCGGTTGGCAACGATGAGAGCGATTCTGGCTTGTGTGAATCGAGCGACGATGACTGTGAGTGTGACCCGGAATTGGACTTGTTCTTGGATGAGGAAGCGAATGGATCTGTCAACGATGACAGTGTTGGTGTTGACATAACTACCTGCGAGGAGTGACTGGAACATTTGGCAGATTTTATCATGCCTCGGGACCCTGCTGGTGATGATCCAGTGTCAGTTTTCCTTGTCACCTGTAGCTGCAAGCTGAACGATGGGCAGCCTTGCCACACTCGCTATCCCAAGAGCGTTCTGATGTCAGACTGCAGTACGGCAGCATAACACAAGATGAGCTTGACATTGCAGTCCTAGCTAAGCTATGGTGTTGAATGCACCGGACAACAATGACAACTCAGTTGCGCAAGAAGGGACAGAAAGAACGGAAGACAACGCGGACTGATTTCTACCATCACGGTTTCTGGATCTGTCGCGATGTGTTCAAGTCACTCCATGGCATCAGCCAAAGCAAGTTGTCGGCCCTCATCACGCATTACAAGGTTACTGGTGTAGAAGCTCGTGTCCATCACAACAAGCGCAAGCTACCTGCCAATGCGCTGAAGTTTGATTATACTCGTGCTGTCGTTAACTTCGTTGTCAACTACGCCGAAGCGAATGCCATCCTCCTCCCTGGACGCACACCTGGACATTGGAAGAGTGACGTGAAGTTGCTACCCACCAACTGCACGAAGAAGACCGTCTCCGTGCAGTATTGCAGTTCCGTCGATGCTGCCGGCACTCGCAAGGCGTCTCTACGCACGTTCCGGAGACGTTGGCATCAACTTCTTTCGTATTTCGTGACGATGCGACCAGCAATCGACCTGTGCTGGTACTTTCAGAAAGGAATGACGCAGCTAGCACGATCAGCCAACTTGCCTGATGCCGAGAAGAGTGCAGCTGTTCGTGACTACGAGGACTATCTCCGGCGAGCGACGATGAAGCGTTCTTGCTACAACCAGGTCTGCAAAGCTGCGAAGGATGACCTGCCCCCCGGTCACGCT
The DNA here is from genome assembly GCA_964017155.1 of Oasisia sp. SBJ-2009. Classification (NCBI taxonomy): domain Eukaryota; kingdom Metazoa; phylum Annelida; class Polychaeta; order Sabellida; family Siboglinidae; genus Oasisia; species Oasisia sp. SBJ-2009. Next base: position 46,961,420 of record OZ024860.1, on the reverse strand, counting down.
CGGTCGACATGCTGCGTTCAGTTTTACTGGCAAGGCGCACTACAGCTTCGATTTCGCCCAGCAGATCCACTACCCGTCGGACCCACTGCAGCCTTGACCGGCCGTTTCCAAAGAAGTCAACTTCCTGCTGGATGAGAGCATCCACACCGGGAAAGGTGCCAACACCGTTGTGTCGATGTTGCACTACTTCTTCGATCACTACGGTGTTGGCGAATGTGGTGTCCACTTGCACGCGGATAACTGCAGCGGCCAGAACAAGAACTCATGCATGATGCAGTACTTGATGTGGCGAGTGCTGACGGGACGCCACAAGAACATCACCCTGTCGTTCCTACTCACTGGCCACACCAAATTCAGCTGTGATTGGTGTTTCGGGCTAGTGAAACGGCTGTACCGGAAGACGAAAGTGGACTGCCTCCAGGATATTGTGACGGTCGTGGAGCAGTCGTCAGATTTGAACGTCGCCCAGCTGTGTGGAACGGAAAGTGGAGACGTTATCGTCCCGACGTTTGATTGGACGACATTTCTGGGAACATTCTTCCGCAAAGTGGCAAACATCAAGAAGTTCCACCACTTCCATTTTGCGGAGGGATCGACTACTGTGCGCCTCCAGGAATTTGTAGACAGTCCGTTTCTGGAGCAGTCCCTCGCCCGAAGGAGGATGCCGGACGATGTGACGATGCCACCTGTCATCCACCCGAAAGGACTGGATGCCAAGCGACAGTGGTATCTGTACAACGAGATCCGCCCCTTCACTGCATATCGCTGCCAGGACGTCTCCACACCTCGCCCTGCTGTTGTCAAGCCGAAGCAGAAGCCGTGTGAAGCCAAGATGTCGGACAGCGATGATGACGTTCCATCACCATCCCCAAAGTCAGCCCGGGGACGTGGTCGAGGTCGAGGACGAGGACGTCGCGGCAAAGAAGAATAAACAAACGGCTCTTTTCAGAGCCAGACACAACAATTCTTTTCACAACTAACCACATATTCGTGGAAGAGTTTGCTACCTCTTGCTTGCGTGTTGATTATTAATGTACATTGACATTGACATTAATGTACATTTCTGCTAAAAAAACACCTATGACTTTTGACCACTCTTTAAACTACTGTCCCTGTTTCTTTAAATAACCACAATTGTTGGATAATTTAGTATTTCAAAGCTAAGATATACATCTACATTTTAACACTGGACATGTTATTAAACAGCAGTAAACATTTAATTTGGCATTTTCTCCTGCAATCAAGTTTGACGTGTGTTCTGTTTCATTTTGTGTAACTTAATAAACTCCCATAACAATTGGAATGTTTCCAATACAGCAAAGGTAACAAACACAGCTACATTTCCCTCACATAACTTTATAAGGTAACTG
>OZ024860.1:46942550-46957550 GCA_964017155.1 Oasisia sp. SBJ-2009 | reverse complement strand
CTGGTACGGTTCTAGCGGTACGAGTATTCAAGTTAATTCACGAGTTCATTCACGTGTCTAACTGGAGAAACTTGTACGGTTCTAGCGGAAAGAGTATTCACGCGAATTCACGTGTTCATTCACGTATCCAACTGGGGAAACTGGTACGGTTCTAGCGGTACGAGTATTCAGGTTAATTCACGAGTGCATTCCCGTGTCTAACTGGGAAACTGGTACGTTTCTAGCGGTACGAGTATTCACGTTAATTCGCGAATTCATTCACGTGTCTAACTAGGGAAACTGGTACGGTTCTAGCGGTACGAGTATTCACGCGAATTCACGTTTTTATTCACGTGTCTAACTGGTGAAACTGGTACGGTTCTGGCGGTACGAGTATTCACGTGAATTGACGAGTTCATTCAGGTGTTTAACTGGGGAAACTGGAACAGTTCTAGCGGTACGAGTATTTACGTTTATTCACGAGTTCATTCACGTGTCTAACTGAGGAAACTGGTACGGTTCTAGCGGTACGAGTATTCACGTTAATCCACGTGTTCATTCACGTGTCTAACTGGAGTAACTGGTACGGTTCTAGTGGTACGAGTATTCACGCGAATTCACGTGTTCATTAACGTGTCTAACTGGGGAAACTGGTACGGTTCCAGGGGAACGAGTAGTCAAGCGAGTTCACGTGTTCATTCACGTGTGTCACTGGTGAGACTTGTACGGTTCTAGGGGAATGAGTAGTCAAGCGAATTCACGTGTTTGCCGCGAGAGCGGAGGTAGAATATGAAGTGACATTATGACTCGAAACGTAAAAACCATTATGACATTTTTTTTCCGGAGAAACGTGATCGACTGAAGGAAGTTACAAAGATGTTGATGTATGCATGGGTGAGGTGAAGAGAGCGTCATGTTTTGCAAAATGTTGTCGCAGATGTTTGGAGCCGATGAAGCGGCGTTGCTGGAAGATATAATTGATTTCAAGGTTGTGCCGGGCTTGAAACAAGAGTTTGTCAATGAAAAGAACGACCTCCATATTGCTGTTCTGGGCGACAAAAGACGGGTTCGGGAGCGCCACCGTTAACGGCGAGGGAGCACAAAACTCTCCGGTGGTACGTGGTTATGCGAATCTGGATTATCGGTTATGAATCATGTTAAGAACGCATTCCGGGGCCGGTTGACGAACAAGCGGCTGGGTGGACTTCTGCTCAAAAAGTTTGCGGAACGTTGTTGGAGAAGAAGGAACCTTTTTGTTATAACCGGCATCGGATATATTAGTGATGGTCCGCTTGTGTGTTAAAAACTGCGGTGTGAACATTCTTTAAATGCACTGATAACGATAATGTTTTCAGCGAAAAAAATAAATAGCATGAACAATATCTTTCACATGTCACAAGACTAAAGCTTTGTTTAAATGTTTGTTCTAGGACATGCTATGTAGCTACAGTAATGCAATTTTTTCATATTATGTTTAACTGTTATCAACGTGTCTATCAAAAAGCTTGATGTAGGTCTCCCGCATAATTTGTATTGTGACATAAACAAACCGCGACGTTATCAGCCTATGCGTGGCAGAATGTTTTATATCCTAGAGATGTTCCATTTTCAGTGATCAAATTTAAGCTATTTTATTCGCACTGAGCCTGTAATCAATGTTACACTGTCCGATTCGCCACAACGGCACGTCTCATACTAATCGTTCGCAATCTCCAGCCACTTAATATTGGCGTATGCAAGATGTTTGAAATTTATGCTGCATAACATTTGAAAAACAAGAGGAAATATTGATAGATAAGTATTATTCTTATGTGTAGATTATCCATAAATGGGTGCTAGGCATATATTGTGTAGTTGTTTTGGTAAACGTTTGTCAGTTAACAGTATTTTGAGCAGATTAGTATTGTGGGTGATAATAGGGTAATCTAGCCGTCGACAAGTTTGTAAACAACATTTACCAAATGTGGTTATTTGATAGAATATATAACATTTAAAATATTAAGCATAACAGCTACATATGTAAGATAATACTTTAATCAGGTAGCATTGCTATTAAAAAATAAGCAAGCTTTTTAGTAGGAAACCCTAGTTTGGTAGTGTACAACGTATCCGCTAGGGATAGGGACCGGCAACAAATATTTAATGTGGATTTACCACGTTTATGATGGTGCGTGTCGATTGTATGTATAATAGGTAACAAGATACCGTTTACAGAATTTAAATATCTTTAAGCAGAAAAAGGTTATGGCACATTTAAATTTCCAAATATGGTACCAAATCTGTGACCTAGGGCCGGGCTCGGCTCTGGCCTTTATAGCGCGCTCTGAAGCACACGTTCACACTGGGGCTAAATCACTCATTTGAAATTTGATGCATTTAAAAACTGCTATAACCTTACAGATATTTATTCAACATTTAAATAGCTGCTCTATTGGTTAACCTTGACATTTCTCTTGGTGATGTTTCTCTGTAAATAAAATTAAAAAATACCACTCACCATAAAGCATTATAATAGTTATCATGAGGAAGCTGTCTGTGCCAATATTCGTGATACGATACTCAAATAAACTTATAAATTAGGAATATTAGATAGATAGATAGATAGATAGATAGACAGACAGACAGACAGACAGACAGACAGACAGACAGACAGACAGACAGACAGACAGACAGACAGACAGACAGACAGACAGACAGACCGACCGACCGACAGACCGACAGACAGACAGACAGATAGATAGATAGATAGAGAGATATATTCTCCACAGCCTTGCCAAGGTACATGACAATTAAAATGTCGCCAGACAAGAGACAATCATGCTGGCGTTGACTAAGGTGGTCTATTTCGTAAACGTTGCTGCGCAGTTTCGAAACATCAGCGACACCGCATGCAATGTGACGTGCAAGCGTCTTCTTTATTTAGTTAACAGGATAGTCAATGGTAAAGTTCGCCTTACACGCAGCAGAAAAAGAAGTATTATTCGTGTTGTTGGATGGCTCGGTAGTTGTGACATCGGTACATTATGCAGAACTCGCGACAGCGGACGGCGAACGTACACAGGTCGACGCTTCGTCCCCGGTTTGAGGTTCGGCCTGAAAATCGCGCGTACGCAGTTTAATGCAGAATATCTACTTGAGTGACCTTGTAGTTGGTGTAGCCGTTTCCTAATGGCAAGAAACACGCGTGTCAATATTAAAGTGTTCAGTTTGTATGTCTGTACGGCTTTATCCATAACAGAAACGTTTTTACGTTGATGTCCAACAGACCTACAAGTCACCTTTGTCGTATGTGGCTGTCCTCTGAGAGAATGAGTTCGCAAAACATTAATTACCGCGAGTCTTTGATACATTGTTGCAAAGACATTTTAGCATCAGCAAACCTGTTTACAATATATTTGACCTTGACAGTTGACCTTGACCTAGTTATGACATCACCACGACTTCAACCCTTGATCCCGACCCAATTTGGTTACATACCAACCTGTGGTGATACTTGCAGTCACCTTGCTCATATAACCTTTTCATTTAAGATATGCTTACAGTAGAGTTGCTCCTGTCGCCTTTTCGTATAAGGTATTGTTCATCCAAAAGACTAAGTTAAACCCTCCCTCTCGCGCCTGGAGTGTGTTGGCGGATCAAAGGTTCGTCAATTCCCGCCCCCAACCACAGCCCTCATCGGACCCTACTATACTACTGTTGGTGCATAATGATCTATACCGGAAGGCGCTGACTGTGAAACAACTTCCGGAAATATGTCACATGGTCGCCTCGATGCAAATCCGCTTCTAGCCTCTGTTACCCAGACTCCGTGAGGTGACAGCACTTTTCAGCCCCTCAACTCTGTCTGGGGATTTAATGGGCTGCCGTTATAACCGCTAGGGCGGCCTTACCCCATATTAGGGTAGATACGCTGATTGACCCTCAAGCCGAATATTTGAAATAACATATTAAATAACGATACTTTTTTATCAGATAAAATTGTATTATAAAAGAAATTCAAAATTGCCGTTGTTTATCAAATAGGAATTTCGGTAGGATTAACAGGTATCCGTGAGGTGGCAGCGTTGATTACCCCCACAGGGATAATATTCAAAAGCCGGCAAAAGCACCAGTCTGTCTTCTTGACGTAGTTGCGCAGCCGACCGACAGTCTGTTAAGCGAGACTAGTCCATTTCAAGGACAGTGATAGCCTCGATTAACCAGACTCCGTGAGGTGGCAGCATGTTTGGGTATTACCCCCCAATTGATTTCTCGTAGGCGGCCATTGCAGCGTTTCTTTGATATCCCACTAGGTTTTTTAATCTATGGTATTGAACAGTTCAGACTTTAATTAGACCCCATTCACACATATCGTGTATACAATTCGTGAAAATGCATATCTCTTTCTCCTATAATCCAGTCTCTAACCTAACCTGATCAACTTCATTTTTGCTTCAATCAGCATCCGATTGCCAATGTTGACACCGCTAGGCAGAATTACACGTGTGTGCATACCCACTTGGTCACTCACTCTCTGACAAATATCGTTTTTTCGCAGCTGTGATACCATGCTATGCAGACATATCATTTCCATTCAACCAGTCCTACATTTAGTTGTTCCAGAATTACAAATAAATGCACTAGGCAGTTTGTTAAGCTGGACTACAATAGGGAATGTCGTAGGAATACATTTGGTGGTGTGTCCCCTTTTCAACCCATCAACTCCGCCTGGGGTATTAATGGGCTGATGAAGTAACCGACAGGGCGTCCTTACCCCAGATTTGGGTAGAGACGCTGATTGGCTCTCAAGCCGAATTTGAAAAATCAAACTAAATAAGGATTCTTTTTTTTTATCAGATAATGCTCTATTATAAAAAAAAACTATTCAAAATTATACTTATATTAACACAAAATTAATAAAACTACACATAATTTGCAGTTATTTATAAAATAGGAATTACGGCAGGTTTAGCCAGTATCCGCGAGGTGGCAGCATTGTTAAGCCCCACACGGATAATATTCAAAAGCCGCTTAGTCGCCAGACTGTCGTCTCGGCGAAGTTAAGCAGCCGGACGACAGTCGGCTAAGCGAGAATGGGGCAGTGATGAAACGATATTGCCGGAAGAGACTGGCCGAAAATGGAACTTTGCCCTTTTACGCAAACGCAATATTTTGCCAAGATCTCTTTCCATCGTTACAATTGTTCTCCAAGATGCCCCCGTCTATCGTATGGAATAAGAAATGCTACAGGGTGTCATTCTGGTTTGCTGCGACTTGTTATAAATTATGTGCATTTGCCAGGATGAACGTTTCAAAACGTGGCAACAATCATTTTTGTATGTGTTTTATTTATTAATTAATATACTTTTTAAACTATGATAAAATGCTATCGGTACACTCTTTATTTTAGGTTGTATAAATTATACACAACAACCTAAACAGTCGTGAACCACTTTGTTTTAATTATTTATGTGACATGTGATAATGAATCAGGTTAACCATTCACCTGCATTCCAAAAATAACTATTATCAAGAACGATTTAATGTGAAGTGTGTTTGTAAAGTTTTTATAATTAATAGAACACATATGTATATAAAGTAATCTTGGCAATACATAATAAATGTTTACATTAGTAGTCGTGCAAAACGTGGTTAAGCACACTATAAATAACAAAATCCAATATCATCATGCACAATGACATAATAATAAATCCCTTCAATATGTTGTTTGTCTTTACAATTCTCCCAGTTAATGGACACACATGCGCTGCTGTTGAAACAATGAAAACCCAATATGCACCCGTTAGTATAATAAAAGTCACATATAGATTTAGACAATAAAATACGTATTTTTGTGAATTGAAACATTCTAGTTTTCATTTCCTTTAAAACGAATTATGTTAATCCAAACTTAGTGCAACTGCTAACACTGGTACGTCATTACTTCAGTCCTCTCAGCAGTACTTTGGTAGTAGTGTTTTTCAACACTGTCTTCCGGCAGACGGCGCTACGGCGGGAGAACTGTTGGACTGTTGTGGTACATTATTATTCCTTTTTATTTGGACAGCAACACAACAACCTCTCATACTCGGTAGGAGCGGCGGCTCCCTGCTGCGGTAGACGGCAACATCAACCTTTCATACGTGGCGGCGCTGTCGATTGCATCTGTAGGAGCAGCGGCTCCCTGTAGCGGGGTCATGGCAACCGCTCCCGTAGATGGCAACATCAACCTCTCATCTGTGGGCAGGCTGTCGATTGCGTGTGTTGGAAAGGCGGCTTCCTGTTGCGGGGTCATGGCAGCCGTTTCAGTAGATGGCAACACCAACCTCTCATATGTGGGCAGGCTGTCGATTTTGTGTTTAATCAGATTCCCTGTTGTGGTGGTAATGGCACACGCTTCAGTATATGGCAACATCAACCTCTCATATGTGGGCGGGCTCTCGATTGTAGCTATAGGAGCGGCGGCTCCCTGTTGCTGGGTCACGGCAACCGGTGTAGTAGGGGTGTTTGTGTACACTGCAAATGCACAATAGTAATTACAATAAGAACAACAACAATAAAATAATAACACTAATACTGACACTGATACTGATCACGATTCTGATACTGATATGTAATATCCAAAAGCACCACGTGGTGGCTTGGCGGACATTTTAGGGAGGCAACAGATCGTGTGATAGACGGGGTCAGTTATGTGGCTGAAGATTCCGAACGATTAGAATGAGATGTGCCGTTGTGGCGAATCGGACATCGTAAAATGTATTACAGGTTCAGTGCGCTTCAGTAATAATACGAGTAACTCATATTACTATATCTAGTATCGAACTGCTATCGATTTTCTTTGCAGCAGCGGATGTACTGGAAACAGTGGCGGAAATAGTGGTAACAAGTGACGCTGTCTTCAGTGAATAGCTTGCAGACGCCACAGACGCAGATGAGTATCATGGAGTCGATCAGAATGATGCACACAACTATGTAGACACTCATAAAGAAGTCGTTCATGCAACATGAATATGGAGTTATTGTGATTATTCACGCATGTACGCTTGCACACACATTTAAATGTGAAAACAAACATTATATAAACGCATACATAGAAACAGATACATAAACACACGCCCATTAACTCACAGAAGCGCGCATAAAAAGTGAAGGGCACGTAAACACATACTCAAACACATACACACACAAACACACACACACACACACACACACACACACACGCACACACAAACACACACACACACACACACACACACACACACACACACACACACACACATAAGATAAGATAAGAAAACTTTATTATATGGCTACTTTGCAGTTGGATTGTACATATACTAAAATCAACAATTCCATACAGTATCATATCAATGTACAATGTTAGCATGTCTTGTTAAAAATTGAAATCATCATTAGAAATCTACGTATTAAATTTAAAACATACACACGTATATTAAGATATACTATACACAAACGCTGTTATAAAATAAATACATACATACATAAATTAATTAAATCAAATTAAAATACATGTCCATTACTAGCCGATCTGAAAATGTTATAAACACCACGGAATTAAGGAATTGTTGTAGCGATTAGTTTTTGCCCTTGGGATTGGTAACTTGTTACACAACCCCAAGGCATATGGCACACTTCGACCATTTGGTAATAACGCATTCAGTTTGTGAGCATTACTCTTCATTTTAGGGAAATACACTCTACACAAGTCATCGCGTCTGCGGGGCAACGTTGGCAGGTTTACCATCTGCAGGATATTTTCGTATTGATAACCTGGAAATATAGTTTTGAGACACCTTTTTTGAATTATTTCTATGTTATCCGATAAGTATGTAGGTAAGTTCGTATGCCACACAGGGCACGCATATTCGACTACAAGTCTAATTACAGTTACATAAATTCTTATCAAATCGTTTTGGTTGATACCAGCACGTTTCAGTTGATAAATCATATACACTCTCTTTCTTGCCTTAGAAATTATTTCATCTACATGTGCATTCCAACTTAAGTCAGATGATATAGTTACACCGAGAACCTTTGCTTCAGACATTCTTTCAGTATAATTTCCATTCATATAAATATATGGCAGAGAATCTACAAAAGTTCTGTCTCTTCTGAAACATATAACCATATCTTTGGTCTTAGTCGTATTGATACGCATGTCATTATTACAGGACCATTGCTCAGCAAGGTCAGCAGAATCCTGGATAACAGATACCATGTCTTGGTTGCATATTTCAAACATAGTGCTGTCGTCAACATATTTATAAATAGGACAAGGCGTTTGCAAATCATTGATATGGACTAAACAGTGTTTTGGCCCTGATAAAGTCCCTTGTGGAACGCTCCCATTGGGATACCCTGGTTTTGATACAGCGTCGCCGATTTTTACTCTCTGTTCGCGATTTAGTAAGAACGCAGCCATCCATCGAACCAGATGTGCAGGTACTTCCATTCCAGTAATTGTGTTTAACAGTATATCGTGGTTAATCAGATCAAATGCTTTGGTATAATCAAGAAAAGGCACTCTTACAAAATTGCCCGTTACATCGGTGCTTTCGTACCATTTGTGGAGCATTTCAACAAGAGCATCCGTGGTACAAGTCCCTGCCATTCCTCCATACTGCTAATCATCAATTTGTGGTTTAACATAACATTCGACCCATTTTAGCACTAGTGATTCAAACACCTTAGCTATAATTGGTGTAAATTGTATCGGTCTTATGTCATTTTCAATAGTAAGTGGGGATGTTTCTTTGACACAGGAGTAATAGTTGCCGTCTTCCATTCCATAGTTTTGGCAGTACACCAGCTCTAAGAGAACTATTAAATATCGCAGTTACCGGCGCCGCAAGAAGGTGTGAACACTCTTTCAACGCCTATGGGGGTATTCTGTCCGGACCCGTAGCTTTGTTCACTTTGATCTTATAAAGTGCTCACACACACATTCACACACACACACACACACACACACACACACACACACACACACACACACACACACACACACACACACACACACACACACACGCACGCACGCACACGCACGCACGCACGCACGCACACACACACACACACACACACAAACACACACACACACACAAACACAAACAAACACACATACACACACAACCACCCATTTGGAAAATATATGCATATGAACACGCATTTACAGACACACGCGCGCTCGCGCAAGCACGCGCAAAGACATAGACGCAAACACTCACACCAACGCTTACACATTTACACATGTACACATGCACATTCTCGCATTTCTCCGGGTGGTACTCGTGCTAAATCTGTCTAAACTTGGTAATATCCTCAGTGAACAAAAAGTACCAACGACGTGACATAAATGGCGGCCATTTTATAAATCCATCCTTTTCAAACGTCGGTGTCTGACCTGTGGTATAGATCAGTATATGTAAATAAAGAACGATGCTTGTTTTTTGGATGATGTCGATTACAATCAAATTATGATAAACCCGTACATACGCATAACTATTTGTATTAAACATTAGTTACAATATACCAACAACTAAGCATAACTATAACCGTTATCAATATGATATATACATAGCACTAACAATAGCGTTATCCAACGAGCAGTAGGATATTCCTTGTAAGGTATCGTGGTACTAACAACTACCAAAATGTCTTAATATATAACATATTATACAACCTTATGGAGGTAATATGAATGGGTAGGTCCCCTATAACATGAACGGGTTGGTCCCCTTATAACATGAAAGGGTTGATCCCCTGTAACATAAAGGGGTTGAGTTTAGAGTAATTTATGTTTCGTTCTTCTCCTACTGTATCTTTGTATTACGTACTACGTGCCTAATCGCAGCAATGCATTAGTACTGTTGCTGTTGTTTCTTGAAATAAAGTACGAATTTCAAAGAGTGACGAAGGTGGTTAAATATGCGCGGCCAAAAATACTTGTCTTAATGCTGCCAATGGTTGCAACCATAAAGTATACATAATACACATTTATAGTACTACTCTATAGGATATACGGCGGTAATAGCTTTCACTTGCAGCGAACGTCTTGTGTATTTTCAACTCCACATACAATTTACTCACGTACCCATCCACACACCCACCCATTCACTCACTCACTACTCATCCACCCACTCACTCACTTACTCACTCACTCATTCACTCACTCACTCACTCACTCACTCACCATCTCACTCAGTCACTAACCCTTACAGTGAGTTACCAGCATTAGACTTTGGCTTATTTTTGCACTGCGTCGTAAGACATTTTTTCTTGAAGTTATGTCTTGCAAATATATCTTGTGACATATTCAGATAATGTTAGTTTAACAAGTTCACATTTTAGAAGTTGATTGATCCATTTTAAATATTAATGCTTTTAATTGTTATACCCTTATCAACAAAATATAAATGCAAAAGTGATTAATAACGTTTGTGCAAATATACCCCTACGTAACTATGACAAAAAGGTGTATGCATTATCACATCACTACACAAGTGAAGAAATTGGCACAACGTGTATTACATCTTTCATCCCGAGTTACGTAAAACGAGATGTATGAATTCAACAATAAAAGTATAAGTATTGTTTTCTGGTTAATTTATCAAATCGATTATGACAATTGACCAAGTACCACCATCTGACAACTGTCCGGCCGGATAACCTGCAAATAATGAAAGGAAACACAATAATAACATATATAATAGCTTTTACGTAACTATGTAGCCACAACACAAAAATGAAGTCAAACGTAGCTATAATGCAACAAGCACACACGCACACACACACACACGCACATGCGCACACACGCACACACCCACACGCTCACACACACATATACACAAACACACACACACACACACGCACACACACGCACACATGCTCCCATGCACCCACCGGACTTGTGAATGTGGAGGCCGAAGGAGAGACGAGGATTCGATACCATGACATATCTCGGTTCCTTAGTTACTACAGCGGATATATTAGGAGAGACTCATTCAAATTATTATTCCTTGGGGTTCTAGGCAGCAATGGTATTCGTCTTGTAAAAAAAACCAGGCACTACAGCTTCGTCAACGCATGCACACTATGCACGTATATCGATGATATGACGTTTTGCTTTCCCCGAAGCATCAGTAATAACTTGTTACATCACCAGTTCGTGGTATCGCTCAGCGCGCGCTGTGTGTAATGCCAAAACAGCGTGTATCGCACGAACTGTGTAAAACATGTCAAATTAGATGACATTGTTAAGGCGCAGTTGGTTTGATTTGGTAAATATCGGAAAATGGGTCAGACGGTATCGACCAATAGTGTGTGACCAACTCCGTCACTCAATAGTTTGATTTGGTTACATTTTGTTCACATTGGAAATAGTGTGTGCATACACGCACACACGCACACACGCACACACGCACACACGCACACACGCAGACACGCACACACGCACACACGCACACATGCACACATGCACACACGCACACACACACACGCGCGCGCGCTTACACACACACAAACTCATAAACACGTACACACGCATCCAAGCACGCACATCGCTACTGCAACGGACTTGGGAATGTGGAGGCCGAATGAGAGACGAGTAATCCACACCTTGACATCGCTCGGTTCCTTAACTACTACAGCGGCGACATTAGCAGCGACTAATTCAAGTTATTATGTGTGTGTGTGTGTGTGTGTGTGTGTGTGTGTGTGTGTGTGTGTGTGTGTGTGTGTTTGTGTGTGAGTGAGTGAGTGAGTGAGTGAGTGCGTGAGGGAGTGAGTGAGTGAGTGTGTGTGTGTGTGTGTGTGTGTGTGTGTGTGTGTGTGTGTGAGTGTGTGTGTGTGTGTGTGCATGTGTGATATACGTGTGTGTGTTTATGCGTGTGTGTGTGTGTGTGTGTGCACGCGTGCGTGCATCCCCGTGAAACGCGCATGAGATCGTTCAAGCGTGTCAAACAAATGTGATATTTATATAGTAATGCTAATACATGTTTAATTCAATTGAGTTAAATTTATTTCAACGTGATTAGCGCATGTTCAAATGTCTTGCAGGCTCTAAGTGTTATACCAGATCGTATTAGCGCTATGCGATAAAGTTGCATGGCCGTAGGCAGTTCGGCATGTACGGCTTACCTGTGCAGTCATCGACAAAGTGGAGTCGAGATTCACGCCAAGGTTGCGTAAGTTGGCCCATCGCGCCTATCGGATTTACACAAGACAAAAAGGAGACCACCCCACGTACACGAACACAGGTATTCTGGAAAAATGAGGTACCACAATAGCTAATACGACAAAGGGCGCTCTGACACAACTAGGGTCTTTGTGCCGTCTTTTACGTATTATTGACGTGTGTAAAATGCGGCACCGTTTTTGCAAAAAAATTGTGGAAAGCTTGTTTAAATCATCCTACAATTAGCTGTTGAACGCGCATGACTCCGAAGCCTCACAGAGAGCTAAATATGGATACAGTCTAACATGTTCGTCAATGTGAAGGCATAATATGTACATTAATGAACACTTACAACCGGTGGAACGTCAACTGGTGGCCCGACGACAGGTGTGCTGACTCGATGCCGGAATAATGTTTAAAATCATCTACAGCTCGCCGTATGCATGTCCGTCAATATGAAGGCATAATGTCTACAATAATGTACATTTAAGTCGACGAAACGTCGCGGGACGTTCGCTTGAATTCAGAGCTAAGATGGCGTTGTTTTGTCTATTGTGTCTATTGAACATACGGCATGCTGTTCTGTCTATTGACCACGCATACGGCATGCTATCTTGTCTATTGACCACGCATACGGCATGCCCACATACAAACTATCGCTCGCTACGCGCCTGCACGGTAAATAGCTCATTTAGGATGATTTAAACAAGCGTTCAGCAAAACATGCAAACAAATCCACGTTAGTCGCTGGAGGCGCTTTTACACAACTAAAGTCTAGTAGCGACTAACGTGGATTTGTGGAAGCCCATTGCAAAGTACACTTACCTTTGGCAGTGTAAATGGGATTAATTCCGCACACGAGGACTACCAGTAGAGCTGCCTTAGGATTCACGGTTGCTGGTTCCCAAGACCAAAACACCAGTTGACACAAACAAACTGTTTTTGAAATAAACTTTAAGATTGATGGCTGCGTAGTTATGCTGTTGATTGAATACTGCTCACCCTGCTCAACGGGGTGACGAGGGGAGGGGAGGTGGCACATGCGTACACAAGTTCACAACGTAAAGGTGTTCGACATAAAGTCATCAACATACTGACTTCATAAGAGTGTTGTCTTCTCGTGCGACTGAACCGACTCTTATTGTCTTCACTTAAATACTTCTAATTGCACAGTGTGAGTGCCTGGGACACTCCGTGGAATGGGCCGACCTTACTTACTTATTCATGAATTTCTGGACTAGGAAGCAGTCTGCTACAAAATGGGTTTTTCCCCAGCCTAATTGTTTGTAACAATTTGACTATTACCGGGAGAGTGTCTAATTGGTTACTAAGTAATAAGTCGAATTTCTGATTTGTCTCTATTCTGCAATTATTTTGCGTATTAATGTTCACGTTTAGAAATAAAATTGCGGTTGCTTAAAACCGAAGAAAAGACTAACAATAAGTATGTCACGGTGTTTGTGAACATTCGTGAAAGCACCCCTTGACAAGCATTGTAACAACTCAATCGCTAATGACCCGTGACGCCATAACCTGAACCCGTATTTGTCGTGCCTACAAATGCACGCATCAATGGTTATCACCTGTTGTAAATATTACGTTAAAATGTATCGGGTATAGGTTGCCACAAGAGACATTGACTTTAAATTTAGCAATTTTATTAATTGTACCTTGTAGTATTATTAAGTTAAGTGTGCTTGTTGAATGTTGTGTTGTATTGGTGTTGACGAAGTTAATAAATTGTCACTCAACTACACGTACAGGTGGTTGCAGTAGATTGTGACGAGGTTGGACTATGTTTGCTACCTGACTCATTACGCGTGTTGCGCCAGAACAGTTTTGATGTCAATCTACTGGGTGATTAAGTATCGCCGCTACCCCGTATTGAGTGTTCAGCATGAATACCCACGGCGCTTACTTTATCGTGACTGCAAATTAGGTCGCAGTGTGCCCAGTGTCTCGGCATTAACCGATCGTTGACGATGATAGGAGCGGGTGGCTTCGCTACATATCACAGTCGCTCCGGTGGAAATTAATAAGTTCACCATCGACTTAATGGCGGCCTCGCCCAAACCGTTTAATTCCGACTTGTTACCTCACTCTCACTCCTCCACTCCCTCACAATCTCACTCCCTCACTGCCTCACTGCTTCACTCACTCACTCACTCACTCACTCACCCACCCACTCACTCACTCACTCACTCACTCACTCACTCACTCACTCACTCACTCACTCACTCACTCACTCACTCACTCACTCACTCACTCACTCACTCACTCACTCACCCACTCACTCACTCACTCACTCACTCACTCACTCACTCACTCACTCACTCACTCTCTCACTCACTCACTCACTCACTCTCTCTCTCTCACTCACTCCCTCATTCACTCACGCAAACTGTATATATATATATCTCTCTCTCCCACTCACTCATTCTCACGCCAGTAGTATAGTAGGGTCCCATCGTGGTATCTTGAAGCGGGGTGATTGAAGCGCCGAGGAAGGGAGGAAGGGAGGAAGGGAGGAAGGGAGGAAGGGAGAAAGGGAGGAAGGGAGGAAGGGAGGAAGGGAGGAAGGGAGGAAGGGAGGAAGGGAGGAAGGGAGGAAGGGAGGAAGGGAGGAAGGGAGGAAGGGAGGAAGGGAGGAAGGGAGGAAGGGAGGAAGGGAGGAAGGGAGGAAGGGAGGAAGGGGGAAGGGGGAAGGGAGGAAGGGAGGAAGGGAGGAAGGGAGGAAGGGAGGAAGGGGGAAGGGGGGAAGGGAGGAAGGAGGAAGGGAGGAAGGGAGGAGGGGAGGAGGGAGGAGGGGAGGAGGGGAGGAGGGGAGGAGGGGAGGAGGGGAGGAA
>OZ024860.1:46931260-46942350 GCA_964017155.1 Oasisia sp. SBJ-2009 | reverse complement strand
CCCGGCTCCCTCTCCCTCTCCCTCTCCCCTCCCTCTCCTCTCCCTCTCCCTCTCCCTCTCCCTCTCCCTCTCCCTCTCCCTCTCCCTCTCCCTCTCCCCTCTCCCTCTCCCTCTCCCTCTCCCTCTCCTCTCCCTCTCCCTCTCCCTCTCCCTCTCCCTCTCCCTCTCCCTCTCCCTCTCCCTCTCCCTCTCCCTCTCCCTCTCCCTCTCCCTCTCCCTCTCCCTCTCCCCTCTCCCTCTCCCTCTCCCTCTCCCTCTCCCTCTCCCTCTCCCTCTCCCTCTCCCTCTCCCTCTCCCTCTCCCTCTCCCTCTCCCTCTCCCTCTCCCTCTCCCTCTCCCTCTCCCTCTCCTCTCCTCTCCCTCTCCCTCTCCCTCTCCCCTCCTCTCCCTCTCCCTCTCCCTCTCCCTCTCCCTCTCCCTCTCCCTCTCCCTCTCCCTCTCCCTCTCCCTCTCCCTCTCCCTCTCCCTCTCCCTCTCCCTCTCCCTCTCCCTCTCCCTCTCCCTCTCCCTCTCCCTCTCCCTCTCCCTCTCCCTCTCCTCTCCCTCTCCCTCTCCCTCTCCCTCTCCCTCTCCCTCTCCCTCTCCCTCTCCCTCTCCCTCTCCCTCTCCCTCTCCCTCTCCCTCTCCCTCTCCCTCTCCCTCTCCCTCTCCCCTCCCTCTCCCTCTCCCTCTCCCTCTCCCTCTCCCTCTCCCTCTCCCTCTCCCTCTCCCTCTCCCTCTCCCTCTCCCTCTCCCTCTCCCTCTCCCTCTCCCTCTCCCTCTCCCTCTCCCTCTCCCTCTCCCTCTCCCTCTCCCTCTCCCTCTCCCTCTCCCTCTCCCTCTCCCTCTCCCTCTCCCTCTCCCTCTCCCTCTCCCTCTCCCTCTCCCTCTCCCTCTCCCTCTCCCTCTCCCTCTCCCTCTCCCTCTCCCTCTCCCTCTCCCTCTCCCTCTCCCTCTCCCTCTCCCTCTCCCTCTCCCTCTCCCTCTCCCTCTCCCTCTCCCTCTCCCTCTCCCTCTCCCTCTCCCTCTCCCTCTCCCTCTCCCTCTCCCTCTCCCTCTCCCTCTCCTCTCCCTCTCCCTCTCCCTCTCCCTCTCCTCCCTCTCCCTCTCCCTCTCCCTCTCCCTCTCCCTCTCCCTCTCCCTCTTGGCGTCCGTGCGGATCAACGACTCGCCAATTCGCCACTATTGACCCTCAAACTACCAATGCAGGCATCATCACACCCTACTATACTACTGATGTTCCATAATGATCTATACCTGAAGGCTCTGGCTGGGAAACAAAATTCGCAAATATGTCAGCTGGTCGCCTCGAAGCCAATCCGCTTCTAGCCTCGGTTACCCAGACTGCGTGAGGTGGCCGCACTTTTCAGCCCCTCAACTCTGCGTGGTTTTTATGGGCTGCCGTTGTAACTGCCAGAGCTGACTTATCCCAGATTAGGGTAGAGATGCTGATTGGATCTCGGGCCGAGTTTGAAATAATAAATTAAATAACGATATTTTTTGATAAGATAAAGCTGTAATATAAAAGAATTCAAAATTAAACTTTTGCTAATACAAAATAAATAGAAATACAAATTTGCAGTTGTTTATAAAATCGGAATTACGGTAGGATTAACCATGAGGTGAGGTGAGGTGGCAGCATTGATTAATCCCACAGGGATAATATTGAAAAGCCGGCAAAAGCATCAGTCTGTCTTCTTTACGTAGTTGCGCAGCCGACCGACAGTCTGTTAAGCGAGACTAGTCCATTTCCAGTTTGTATGCAGGTATTGCAGTACCTCAGGTATTGCAATACCTCAGGGAGTTTGACGCCCCTGCCATGCAGAGTTGTAAACCACTGCCTTGTGGTATAGGTTCTTGTCAGAACCGAAGGCTAAGGGAGCAAACCCTAAACAGAAAACCATGTCACTGTGGCAGCATCAAGGGCGGTTGGTGTATGGAACTCCCAACATCTCTCGACCAGCCACTGCAGGGACAAATAGTTTGCGCCTGTCTTGACATGTTCTTGCCGGTGTGAGACCTCTATTTGTTCCCCGAGAGAGTGTCGCTAGTAACTTGCAAAAGCCAGCGGTACTTCAAAAGTTTTTGCTAGCAGCTTCCATGAAATGTACAACTGCACGAAACAGGATACCGGATCGGCCGTCGCCCGGGTTACCAAGGACCGCGCTGCTCGACCTCATCTTCCGTCGACAGTGGAAAATCAGCTAGGAAGAAGAAGAAGAAGACAAAGAAGACAACTACTGACAATTGGACAATGGAACGTCAGGACTCTCCTCGACCGAGAAGGAGCTAACCGACCAGAAAGACGTACGGCACTAGTAGCAATGGAACTTGCCAAATACAACATCGACATCGCCGCCCTATGTGAAACAAGGTTCTCAGAGTATGGTAGTCTCGACGACTTGGAATACTCTTTCTTCTGGAGTGGCAAACCCGAAGGAGAAAGAAGGGAGGCCGGAGAGGGCTTTGCTATCAAAAAGGATATCATCACAAAGCTGACAGAAATGCCACGGCCAGTAAGTGACAGAATCATGACGATGAGACTACCTCTGAGCAAGGACAACTTTGCTACAATTATCAACGTGTATGCTCCGACAATGACAAACCCAGACGAAAACAAGGAGGCCTTCTACAACCAGCTCACAAGTGTGCTCAGGGGCATCCCTCATACCGATAAGCTACTGCTGATAGGAGACTTCAATGCGAGGATAGGAAGAGACAATGACAAGTGGCCCTTGGTCATGGGCAAACATGGGATTGGGAAATGCAACTCCAATGGCGAACTTCTACTGGCTCTGTGCTCTGAGTTCGAACTGATAGTGACGAACACCATGTTCAAGCAGAAGGATGAACGCAAGACCACCTGGATGCATCCTCGTTCCAAACACTGGCATATGATCGACTTCATCATCACGAGGTGTCGGGATAAGATGGACATCCACAGCACCCGAGCCATGCGTGGAGCAAACTGCTGGACCGATCACCAGATGCTGAGATCAAAAGTGGCTTTCAGAATACGACAAAAGCACAACAGGCAAGGGACAAATAAGCCGACCAAGCTCAACACTGCAACACTAAGTACCATCAGCCATAGGGAGAGTTTTGAGCAGGAGATGGACAGTGCTCTCGCCCACTGGGAGGAGAAGGAAAACTCAACACCAGACGAGGAATGGGAAGCTCTGCAGCAGGTTGTGTACAACACAGCCAAGACATATCTTGGCAAGCCAGACAGAAAACACCAGGACTGGTTCGACCCCAACGACCAGGAGCTACAGACTCTTATGAGCAGAAGAGATCAAGCCCACCAGAGAGTGTTGCAAACCAGGAGCACTTGATCCACCACTGCAGCATACAAAGATGCCTGCAGACTGCTACAAAAACACACCCGTGCACTGAAGTCGGACTGGTGGGAAAGGAAAGCAGTGGCGCTGCAGATAGCTGCCGACAGTAACAACATGAAGGGCTTCTACAATGGACTGAAGGAAGTGTGGGGACCCAAAAAGAACGGACCAGTTCAACTAAAATCAACAGACGGAATGGAAACCTTCTCTGACAGCAAGAGAGTTGTGGCAAGATGGAGTGAACACTTCCAGAAGCTACTCAACGTCCCTGGCGACATAGATCACGAAGCTCTGGACAACATCCCGCAGCGCATTACCAAGACAAGCCTTGATGAGATTCCAACTATGGATGAGATGGCTAGAGCAATCGCCAGCCTGAAAGATGGCAATGCACCTGGAGGAGATGGAATTCCTGCAGAAGTATGGAAGCATGGAGGAGACAATCTGTTCAGCAGACTGCACCAACTAATCACCAATGCCTGGGAGATGGGTTCTGTACCACAAGCATGGAAGGATGCAAGCATTATAACCATCTACAAGAAAGGTGATCGAACAGACGGTGGGAACTATAGAGGAATCTATCTTCTTTCCATAGCAGGCAAGATCTTCGCCAGGATCCTCCTCAACAGACTATCTACCCACCTAACACCAGAGGTAGTTCCGGAGACACAATGTGGCTTCAGAGGTAACCGGAGCACCGTGGATATGATATTTTGTCTGCGACAACTACAAGAAAAGTGCATTGAGCAGGACCGACCACTGTACATGGTATTTGTCGACTTCAGTAAGGCGTTCGATACAGTTGGGAGGACCGGACTATGGCAGCTACTGAAGAAGTATGGCTGCCCAGAGAAGTTCACAACAATGATCGAGGCACTACATACCGGAATGATGGCGACTGTTAATGTTGGAGGGGAAGTCTCGGAATCGTTCAGGGTCACAAATGGGGTCAAGCCAGGCTGTGTACTGGCGCCCACGCTCTTTTCCATCTTCCTATCAGCAATGCTCGACAATGCTTTCCGAGACATGGGGGATGGCATCTACATACAGTCCAGACAGAGCGCTGACCTATTCAACGTCGCACACTTCAGAGCGAAGACCAGGACTACACGGATACTGATGAGGGAGCTGCTATTCGCAGATGACAGTGCACTGGTTGCACACTCTGCTGAAGAGATGCAGAAAATAGTGGATGCTTTTTCCAATGCGTCAAAGAAGTTCGGCCTGAAGATTAACATCAAGAAGACCGAGGTGCTGTACCAACCCAACTCTACAAGAACCCGAGAGGAGGATATCATGGTTGATGGAAACAAGCTGAACTCTGTTATGGAATTCACCTACCTCGGAAGCACTATATCAAGTGACGGATGCATTGACGATGAAATACAGAGGAGGATGGCCAAGGCTAGTGCATCTTTCGGCCGACTACGCCAGAGACTCTGGAACAACCACCATGTGTCCATGCGGGTTAAAGGCAAGATATACCGTGCAATTGTGCTGTCCACCCTCGTATACGGAGCCGAGGCCTGGACAGTGTACAGACGACAGGTGAAAAAGTTGCACGCCTTCATGATGCGACATCTGCGTTCGATCATGAGGATAACCTGGATGGACAAAGTGACAAACAAGGAAATACTCGAACGGACAGGGCTGCCATCTATGGAAGATCTTCTGATCAGAAAGAATCTCCGGTGGACTGGACACCTCATGAGGATGTCATCAGACAGGCTACCGAAGCAGGTTCTCTACTCCCAACTGTCTTCTGGTCACAGAAAGAGAGGGCGCCCTCGTCTCCGGTTCAAAGATACCATCAAGAGAAACCTGAAGCTGAGAGACATAAAGATCGACTCCTGGACATCACTCTCACAGCAGAGAGACAAATGGAGAGCAAGAGTCAAGTGATGGAAGCAGTCTTTGTCGCTTCGCGACCGACAGCATGATGAGTCCATTTCAAGGACAGCGATAGCCTCGATTAACCAGACTCCGTGAGGTGGCAGCACTTTTGGGTATTAACCACCAATTGATTTCCCATAGGCCGCCATTGTAACGTTACTTTGATATCCCACTAGGTTTTTTAATCTATTGTATTGAACATTTCAGACATTAATTAGACCCATTTCACACATGTCGTGTATAAAATTCGTGAAAATGACATATATCTTTCTCCTATAATCCAGTCTCTAACCTGATAAACTTCATTTTTGCTTCATCCGATTGCCAATGTTGACACCAAAAGGCAGAATTACACCTGTGTGCATACCCACTTGGTCCCTCAATGTCTGATAAATATCGTTATTTCGCTGCTGTGATACCATGCTATGCAGACATATCATTTCCATTCAACCAGTTCTACATTTAGTTGTTCCAGAAATAAAAAAAATAATGCAATAGGCAGTTCGTTAAGCTGGACTACAATAGGTAATGGCGTAGGAATCCATTTGGTGGTATGTCCCCTTTTCAATCTATGAACTCCGCCTGGGGTATTAATGGGCTGATGAAGTAACCGACAAAGCGTCCTTACCCCTGATTTGGGTAAAGACGCTGATTGGCTGTATTAAGTGTAAAGCGCCTTGAACGGTCCTGAGGACTGGATACTGCGCTATATAAGAACTTGCATTTTTACCAAAACTATTAAAAATTATACTTATATTAACACAAAATGAATAAAACTAAACATTTGGAGTTGTTTATATAATAGGAATTACGGCATGTTTAGTCAGTATCAGCGAGGTGGCAGCATTGTTTATCCCCACACCGATAACATTCAAAAGCCGGCTAAGTCACCAGACTGTCTTCTCGGCGAAGTTAAGCAGCCGAGCAACAGTCGGTTAAACGAGACCAGGGCAGTGATGATGCGATATTTCCGGAAGAGACTGGCCGAAATGGAACTTAGCCTTTTACGTAAACGCAAGATTTTGTAGCGATATATTCCCATCGCTACGGTTGTTCTCCAAGATTCCCCCGTCTATCGTATCTAGTTAGAAATGCTACACGGTGTCATTTAAAATGTATCAACGCGAAATTCACATAACTGAGTCGTAAGGTAAATGTTGTCCTGGCTATTCTCGCTTGCCGTGATTTGTTGTCAGTTATGTGCCTTTGCCATGTTGAACTTTACAAAAGGTAGCACAGTCAGTTTTCTTTTACACTTCTTAAACTATGATAAACATGTTAACGGCACAGGATTTATTTGGGGTTGAATAAATCTTACACAAAAACGTAGACAGTCGTGAGCCAGTTTGTTTTAATTATTTAAGTGAAATATGATAATGATTAATTTAAACCAACCACCCGCATCCCAAACATAACTATTATCAAGAAAGATTTAATGTGAAATGTGTTGGTGAAGTTTTTATATAATTAATAGAACACATAAGTATACAAACTAATCATACTAATCATGTAATACATAATAAATGATTACTTTTGTAATAAAAAGCCAATATCAACATACACTGTGACCTAATAATAAATACTATCATAATGGTGTTTTTCTTTACAACTCTCCCAGTTCGAGAATACACAAGCGCTGCCTTTGAAACAAGGACAACTCGATATGTACCTGTTAGTATAATAAATTGAAACATTATAGTTTTAATTTGCTTTAAAACGATTATGTTAATCCAAATTTAGAGCAACTGCTAACAATGGCTGGTCATTACTTCCGTCCTGTCAACATTGCTTTGGTAATAGTTTTGTTTGCAACCCTGTCTTCCGGCAGACCGGCGCTACGGCGGGTGGATTGCTGGACCTTTGCGGTACGTTATTATTCCTGGTTATTTGGACGGTAGCATCAACCTCTCGTACGGGGGCGGGCTGTCGATTGCATGTGTGGGAGCGGCGGCTCCGTGCTGCGGGGTCATGGCAACCGCTTCAGTTGATGGCAACATCAAATTGTCATACGGGGGCGGGCTCGCGATTGTAGCTATAGGAACGGCGGATCCCTGCTGCGGGGTCATGGCAACAGCTGCTGTAGCGGTGTTTGTGAACACTGCAAACACACAATGGTAATTACAATAATAACAACAACAACAATATAATAATAAGAATAATGATACTGATACTGATCACGATACTGATGCGTAATATCCTAAAGCACCACGTGGTGCGGCAAAGGTTTGATGAATTGGCGGACCTTTTCGGGAGGCAACAGGTCGCGTGATAGACGGGGTCAGTTAAAGGAACATGCAACCCAAAAAGTAAAAATTGCTTAAACCATTACACAATGTTCATTGAATCATATCCCATATTTTGTTATTTTTTTCTGAAATTATTAATTAGATTTTAAGGATAATTAGTGAACCTCCCTGGAGGCTGACATTTTGGACATTTCGCCTGTGGGTGTGTGACGTCACACCTCCACCACCGCTATCGCCTCGGGTGGGCAAAACAAAACGAATTCTTCACGTACCCACTGAGTCTGAGATCTATCCATCCATTTAATTACAGTTACAGAGCGTTAGCTAACTAATACGGCGTCCCATATAATATAAACATTCATAGAATAGGATAATAGAATAGGATAAAGGATAATGATGCTCAAGTAGACACTGCAACAAAGCGTCAAAGGCAATCGCGCAATCTACTTTGGACTTGGTTGGTTCGACGGCGCTTAATAACTTTTATTATCGCCCACTTTCACATGTAGACAAATCGTTTATCCAACTAATTATTCCAGTCGACCGTCGCGCAATGAATATTTTACTAGTCATTGATTTTTGTTATTATAAAGGTAATACATTAAATGATATTCTAGCACCCCTTTTTATAGTATTTGCATACATTATGTTCGTCCATTTTGCGAGACCGTTCTTCACGTGCAACACCAACCCTTCGCTTCGGCCCCGGACTTTTCGTTTTGCGCACAAATTCAGATGGGGACAGTAGCTTCGTTCAACAGTTGTCTTTCACCCAATCCCGGCAACCTGTGTTCCAGATAAACGGTGCCATGGTCATGGCAAACCATTTTCCGGTTGAAATTGAATTATTACACAGTATGACCCGTACCTATATTGTGGAGCCATTTCATCGCCAACTCGCGCTTCGTAGAGAATGTATTGGCATTTGGAAAAATGTACTTCCTTTCACCGACTCTTCTCCTGCCTTCTTTTGACATCCGTATGCTCGACATTCAAGCATTTCGTTATCACAAGACTCATAAAACAACTACATCCATGTCGCTATGCTAGTGTTTACATGTTGCGCACCGCCTATAATCGCCGAGAGTGGTGGACAGCCTACGCCACTCTCACGCATTCTCTCGCGTTACTCTTCGTGAGTTCCCTGTGAAATGGGCAACAATGGCAGCGCCCATGGTCATTAAAAATGTACGTTTCAAGATTAATTTTATAATGTATAACTTTCTTACAAAATTAAACAAAAAATACATGTGTTACAATATTCTATCATGAATAGTATGTGGGAATTGGTGGGGATTTTAACGCATTTTCAACACTATGGTTGCATGTTCCTTTAAGTGGCTGGAGATTCCGAACGACTAGAATGAGATGTGCCGTTGTGGCGATTCAGGCAGTGTAAGATGTATTACAGGTTCAGTGTGCTTGAATAATAATACGAGTAACTCGTCTTACCATATTGTGTAACGACCTGCGGTCGTTTATCCTGGCAGCAGTAGCAGCAGCAGCAACAACAACAGCAGCAGGTGATGATGAGGATGTTCACGATACCGGTGGCAATGTAGAGCAAGACGGCCGGAACAGAGTCCATGCTACAGCAGAAATATTGAGCTATTGTGTTTCTGCACACACGTACGCATTCACAAACATTTAAAAGTAAAAACAAACATTATATAAACGCGTACATAGAAACAAACACACAAACACACGCCCACTAACTCACAGAAGCGCGCACATAAAAGAAGGGCACGTAAACAAGCGCTGCCGAAAATACTTGTCTTAATGCTCCTACTGGTTGCAACAATAAAGGACACTTTCATACTGTTCTAGAACTATAGTATAATATATACGGCGGTAACCGCGTTCACTTGCTGCGAACGTCTTGTGTATTTTTCAACTCCACATTCAATTTATTCACTCTCTCACTCACCAGCTCACTCACCCACCCACTCAGTCACTCACCCACCCACCCACCCACCCACCCTTCACTAAACCTTACACTGAGTCACCAGCTTTAGATTTTGGCTTTTTATTTTTGCACTGCGCCATAAGACATTTATCTTGAAATTATGACTTATTCTTATTATTTGTGACTTATTCAGATAATGTTAGTTACACAAGTTCATACTTTAGAAGTTGATTAATTCAATTCAAGTATTAATGCAATTAATTTATGAATGCAATTACAAAAGTATTTAATGGTTAATTTGTCTAATCGATTATGGAAACTTACCAGGTATCACGCACTGGCAACGTTCCGTCCGGACAGCCTGTAAATAATGAAAGGAAACACAATAACAACATATATAATAGCTTTTATGTAACTATGTGGCCACAACATGAAATGAAGTCACACGTAGCTAACATGCAACACGCACACGCCCACGCACATAGCCACAACACCGGACTTTTGAATGTGGAGACCGAAGGAGAGACGATGAATCCATACCATGATATATCACGGTTCCTTAGCTACTACAGCGGCGATATTGGGAGAGACTCATTCAATGTATTGTTGCTTGAGGGTTTTATGCAGCAGTGCTATTCGCCTTGTCCGAAATCAGGCATTACTCCTTCGTGAACACACGCACACACGCACGTATATCGATGGTATGACGTTTGCTTTTCCCAAAGCACGAGTTAGAACTTATGGGATCACCAGCTCGTGTTATCGCTCAGCATGCGCTTTGTGTAATACCAAAACATAGTGAATTGCACTCCTACCTTGGGGGTATTCATGCTGAACAAGTATAAAACATGTCAAATTAGATTGCATTGTTGAGATGCAGTTGGTTTGATTTCGTTGATATCGCAAAGAGGGTCAGACGGAAACGACCGACTCCGTCACTCAATAGTTTCATTTGGTTACATTTTGTTCACATCGGAAATAGCGTGTTTGTCTGTGTGTGTGTGTGTGTGTGTGTGTGTGTGTGTGTGTGCATGTGTGTGTGTGTGTGTGTGTGTGTGTGTGTGTGTGTGTGTGGGTGGGTGGGTGTATGTATGTATGTATGTGTGTGTGTGTGTGTGTGTGTGTGTGTGTGTGTGTGTGTGTGTGTGTGTGTGTGTGGGTGTGGGTGTGTGTGTGGGTGTGTGTATGTATGTGTGTGTGTGTGTGTCTGGATGTGTGGGTGGGTGGGTGGGTGTTTGTGTGTGTGTAGGTGTGTGTGTATGTATGTATTTGTGTGTGTATGTGTGTGTGTGTGTGTGTGTGTGTGTGTGTGTGTGTGTGCGTGTCTGTGTCTGTGCGTGTGGGTGTGTGTGTATGTATGTATGTGTGTGTGTGTCTGTGTCTGTGTCTGTGCGTGTGGGTGTGTGTGTATGTGTGTGTGTGTGTGTGTGTGTGTGTGTGTGTGTGTGTGTATGTATGTGTGTGTGTCTGGGTGTGTCTGGGTGTGTGGGTGGGTGTGTGGGTGTGTGTATGTGAGTGTGTGTGTGTGTGTGTGTGTGTGTGTGTGTGTGTGTGTGTGTGTGTCTGTGTCTGTGTGTATGTGTGTTCACATGCATATGTACGTGCGTGTGTGTGCATACATGGGTGCAGCGTGCACGCGATCGTACGTGCGTGCCACACAAATGTGAACATGGGCGCACCTAAGTAATACTAATACAGATATAATAACGAAATTTGCATCAATTA
>OZ024860.1:46921260-46926260 GCA_964017155.1 Oasisia sp. SBJ-2009 | reverse complement strand
AAAGTGTTCAGTGTGTAGGTCTGTGCGGCTTTATCCATAACAGAAACATGTTTTGCATTGACGTCTACACATACCTTCAAGTCATCTTTGTCGTCTGGGGCCGTCCTCTGAGAGAATGAGTTCGCAGAACATTAATTACCTTAAGTCTTTGATACATTGTTACAAGGACGTGTTTAGCAAACCTGTTTACAATATATTTGACCTTGACAGTTGACCTTGACCTAGTTATGACATCACCATGACTTCAACCCTTGATCCCGACCCAATTTGGTTACATACCAACCTGTAGTGATACTTGCAGTCACCTTGCTCATATGGCCTTTTCATTTAAGGTATGCTTACAGTAGAGTTGCTCCTGTCGCCTTTTCGTATAAGGTATTGTTCGTCCAAAAGACCAAGTTAAACCCTTCCTCTCGCGCCTCGAGTGTGTTGACGGGTCAAAGGCTCGTCAATTCCCGCCCCCACCACAGCCCTCATCGGACCCTACTATACTACTGTTGGTGCATAATGATCTATACCGGAAGGCGCTGACTGTGAAACAACTTCCGGAAATATGTCACATGGTCGCCTCGAAGCCAGTCCGCTTCTAGCCTCGGTTACCCAGACTCCGTGAGGTGTCAGCAGTTTCCAGCCCCTAAACTTTGCCTGGGGATTTAATGGTCTGCCGTTGTAACCGCCAGGGCGGCCTTACCCCAGATTAGGGTAGAGACACTGATTGGCATTCAAACCGAATTTGAAATAACAAATTAAATAACGATACTTTTTTTATCAGATAGAGCTGTATTATAAAAGTATTCAAAATTAAACTTATACTAATAAAAAATAAATAGAAATACAAAATTGCAGTTGATTATAAAATACGAATTACAGTAGGATTAACAGGTATCCGTGAGGTGGCAGCATTTATTAACCTACAGGGATAATATTCAAAAGCCGGCAAAAGCACCAGTCAGTCTTATTGACGAAGTTACGCAGCCGACCGAGAGTCTGTTAAGCGAGACTAGACCATTTCAAGGACAGCCATAGCCTCGATTAACCAGACCCCGTGAGGAGGCAACTCGTTTGGGTATACACCACCAATTGATTTCCCATAGGCGGCCATTGTAATGTTTCTTTGATCTCCCACTAGGTTTTTTAATCAATGGTTTTGAAAATTTCAGATATTAATTAGACCCCATTCACACATGTCGTGTATAAACTTCGTGAAAATTACATATCTCTTTCTCCTATAATCCAGTCTCTAACCTAACCTGATAAACTTCATTTTTGCTTCAATCAGCATCCAGTTGCCAACATTGACACCGCTAGGCAGTATTCTACCTGTGTGCATTCCCACTTGGTCACTCACTGTCTGATAAATATCGTTATTTCGCTGCTGTGATACCATGCTATGCAAACATATCATTTCCATTCAACCAGTCCTACATTTAGTTGTTCCAGAAATAAAAATAAATGCACTAGGCAGTTTGTTAAGCTGGACTATAATAGGGAATGGCGTAGGAATCCTTTTCAACCCATCAACTCCGCCTGGGGTATTAATGGGCTGATGAAGTAACCGACAGGGCGTCCTTACCCCAGATTTGGGTAGAGACCCTGATTGGCTCTCAGGCCACATTTAAAAAATCAAACTAAATAAGGATTCCTTTTTATCAGATAATGCTGTATTATACAAACTATTCAAAATTATTCTTATATTAACACAAAATGAATAAAACTATAAATTGCAGTTGTTTATTAAATAGGAATTACGGCAGGTTTAGCCAGTATCCGCGAGTTGGCAGCGAGAATGGGGCAGTGATGAAAGGATATTGCCGGAAGAGATTGGCCGAAAATGGAACTTTGCCCTTTTACGCAAACGCAAGATTTTGCCTAGATCTTTTCCATCGCTGCAGCTGTTCTCCGAGATGCCTCCGACTATCGTATGGAATTAGAAATGCTACAGGGTGTTAATTCTGTGCGTTTGCCAGGCTGAACTTTTCAAAACGTAACAACTGTCAGTTTTTATGTATTGTAATTATTAATTAATATATTTTTTTTAAACTATGATAAAATGCTATCGGTACACTCTTTATTCAAGGTTGTATAAATCTTACACAACAACGTAAACAGTCATGAGTGCATTTGTTTTAATTATTTATGTGACATGTGATAATGAATAAGGTTAACCATTCACACGCATTCCAAAAATAACTACTATCAAAAAAGATTTAATGTGAAGTGTGTTTGTAAAACAAATTATAATTAATAGAACACATATGTATAGAAACTAATCTTGGTGTTACATAATAAATGTTTACATTAGTAGTCGTGCAAAACGTGGTTAAGCTTACTATAAGTAACAAAATCCAATATACAATGACATAATAATAAATCCCTTCAATATGTTGTTTGTCTTTACAATTCTCCCAGTTAATGGATACACATGCGCTGCTGTTGAAACAATTAAAACCCAATATGTACCCGTTAATATAATAAAAGTCATATATAGATTTAGACAATAAAATACGTATTTTTTGGTGTTGTAACATTCTAGTTTTTATTTCATTTAAAACGAATTATGTTAATCCAAACTTAGTGCAACTGATAACACTGGTACGTCATTACATCCGTCCTGTCAGCATTGCTTTTGTAGTAGTGT
The DNA here is from genome assembly GCA_964017155.1 of Oasisia sp. SBJ-2009. Taxonomy (NCBI): domain Eukaryota; kingdom Metazoa; phylum Annelida; class Polychaeta; order Sabellida; family Siboglinidae; genus Oasisia; species Oasisia sp. SBJ-2009. Next base: position 46,923,622 of record OZ024860.1, on the reverse strand, counting down.
TTTTCAACACTGTCTTCCGGCACACCGGCGGTACGGCAGGAGGATTGCTGGACTTTTGTGGTACATTATTATTCCTTGTTATTTGGACGGCAACACAACAACCTCTCATACTCGGTAGGAGCGGCGGCTCCCTGCTGCGGTAGACGGCAACATCAACCTCTCATATGTGGGTAGTCTCTCGATTGCATCGGCGGCGGCTCCCTGTTGCGGGGTCATTGCAACTGTTCCAGTAGATGGCAACTTCAACCTCTCATATGTGGGCGAGCTGTCGATTGCATCTGTAGGAGCAGCTGCTCCCTGTTGCGGGGTCATGGCAACCGTTTCATTAGACGGCAACATCAAACTCTCATATGTGGGCGGGCTCGCGATTGTAGCTATAGGAGCGGCGGCTCCCTGCTGCGGGGTATTGGCATCCGGTGCAGTATCGGTGTTTGTGTACACTGCAAACACACAATAGTAATTACAGTAAGAACAACAGCAATATAATAATAAGAATAATTGCATGATACTTATAACGATATTGTTAGGTAATATCCAAAAGCACCAAGTGAACGGCAAAAGCTTGGTGGCTTGGCAGACCTTTTCGGGAGGCAACAGGTCGTGTGATAGACGGGGTCAGTTAAGAGGTTGAAGATTCCGAACGATTATAATGAGATGTGCCGTTGTGGCGAATTGGAAAGCGTAACATTTATTACAGGTTCAGTTGGCTTGAACAATAATACGAGTAACGCATTTTACCATATATTGTATCGAACTGCGATTGATCTTCCACGCAGCAGCAGCAGCGGTACAAGCAGCGGAAACAGCGGTAGCAGCGGTACAAGAAGCCGACAATCATCAGGATGTTGACCATAATGACGAAAATGATCAGCAAGACTTCCAGAAAGCCGTTCATGCTACAACATGAATATGGAGTTATTGTGATTGTTCACACACGTACGCAATCACACACATTTAAAGGTAAAAAGAAACATTATATAAACGCACACATAGAAACAGATACATAAACACACGCCCACTAACTCACAGAAGCGCGCATAAAAAGAGAAGGGCACGTAGACACACACACACTCACACACACACACAAACACACACACACATACATACACACACGCAAACAAACAAACAAACACACACACACACACACACACACACACACACACACACACACACACACCACCACCACCACCACCACCACCACCACATGGATACATGGTTATGTGTGGTCTTGTGTGCATGTGTGTGAGTGCATATGCTTATTCTTGACTGTGCTCACTCACGAATACGTACTCACACACACACAAGCACGAACACACACACACACACACACACACACACACACACACACCACACACACCACACACATACACACACAACCACCCATTGGGAAAATAATACAAGCAGAAATGAAATATACCCGCAGAACACATTTAAGTAATTATACACAAACACTCATGCATGCATACGCATATGCACACGCATTTACACGCGCGCACACGCAAAAACAAACACGCAAAAACTCACACAAACGCTTAAACATTTAAACACGTGTACACATGCACATTCTCGCATTTGTCCGGGTGGTACTCATGTTAAGTCTGTTTAAACTTGGTAATATCCTCAGTGAACAAAAATTACCAATGACGTGACATAAATGGAGGCCATTTTTTAAATTCATTCGTTTCAAACGTCGGTGTATGACCTGTGATATAGATCAGTATATGTAAATGACGAATGATGCGTCTTTTTCGGGTGATGTCGATTACAGTTAATTTATGATACCCATACATAAGGATGACTATTTTTATTAAAAATGTATTACAATATACCAATAAATAAGCATATCTATAACCGTTATCAATATGATATATGGCACTGACAATAGCGTTATCCAACGAGCAGTAGGATATTCCTTATCAAGGTACTAACAACTACCAAAATATCTTAATAAAAAACATGTTATACAACCTTATGGAGGTAATATGAATGGATAGGTCCCCCTATAACACGATTGGTTGGTCCCATTATAACATGAATGGGTTGGTCCCCTGTAACACAAAGGGGTTGAGTTTAGAGTAAATTATGTTTCAATCTTCTCCTACTGAATCTTTATATTACGTGCTACGTGCCTAATCGCAGCAATGCATTATAACTGTTCCTGTTGATTCATGAAATAAAGTACGAATTTCAAAGAGTGACGAAGGTGGTTAAATATGCGCGGCCAAAAATACTTGTCTTAATGTTGCCACTGGTTGCAACCATAAAGCACACATATTACACTATTCCATTAAGATTGCACACACGCACACACGCACACACGCACACACGCACACACGCACACACGCACACACGCACACACGCA
>OZ024860.1:46911260-46916260 GCA_964017155.1 Oasisia sp. SBJ-2009 | reverse complement strand
GGAGGAAGGGAGGAAGGGAGGAAGGGAGGAAGGGAGGAAGGGAGGAAGGGAGGAAGGGAGGAAGGGAGGAAGGGAGGAAGGGAGGAAGGGAGGAAGGGAGGAAGGGAGGAAGGGAGGAAGGGAGGAAGGTGAAGTGTCAGAGGTCATATATATATATATATATATATATATATATATATATATATATATATATATATATATATATATATGTGTGTGTGTGTGTGTGTGTGTGTGTGTGTATGTGATCCTGTGACTTGTATGCGTATTGGCATTAAGCCCAGTCACTGACTAGCGATTTTTATTATAACTACAGGCATTGCATGTTAACGTTAACCGCTGCAACCCTTCCTGCTTATCTGTTTTATCCTGGCCTCTAGAGCGCTGCAGGCCCAGATATAGATAACGATGCGCACTGACGGTTGCGCAGCCGCCTGCGTAAAGTGTATCTATCCGTAATGTTACCAGAAAATATGTATGATTAGAGCAGTATTTTGCGTAGGCGTGTCATTATATTTGTTTGTGATCATTCACGCAAAATCAAAACTGTTTATTGATAGTATGTTCATTACAATACGTTGTATTTATATATATATCTGGGTAGCCTAATCCGATTGGCTTAATCCGAGTGCCCTAATTAAGTTTGGCCTCACAGCCGTCCCGACAGTTGCGTCGCTATGCTAGCGATCGTTTATTTATCTGCTCGTTGAATGTGTGGTTATTTGATAAAGAACTATTTGCGGAGATATTATATTATGCAGCGATGTTAGTTTGCCCTGCGAAATATTGTTAGAAATGTTATTGGTAATGTAGGTGAATTATCTACCCCGTTGCGGACTGGTTTCTCGAAATGGCCACCAGATGTCAGGACTAGTTCGCATTACTATTGAGGCGATGACTTGGGTTGTTTAGTATTATAACGATGTACTTATAGAGATATGATGGTAAACAAGAAGTTAGTATGACACAAGGAATTAAATGAACGTCAGTTCGACGCCATCGACATCTGCTAATTAAGCAACTGAGTAATTATTTATGTTTTGTAAACCCTGATGCTACGCAAATTATGATGGCGTTTCCAATGTTTGCTTAATTGGTTCTTCCTATTCACACGTTCATAAGTATTACGTATTACGAGTGTGTATTAACTTGCCCAGGATACTGTTTATTGGGATAATATCATTAGAACATGAAGATTGATCGTTCCATAATTACGATGAGCGTTTTATTCATGACAGCTATTCCGAGTAACAGTCGCCGTGTTGGTTAGAGTTATTTGCCGTTTGAATTATACTGTAAACACTATTTAACTTTTGGTTTTAAACTTGTAACATATTCGCCGTTTTAACTGGGAAATTTTAGCTTGTTTTCCTTCGGTTAATAAATCTTATATACTTATTCCGTTTGCCTTAGTTGTGTTTTATTGGCCGAGCAACAGTCTGTTAAGCAGGAGAAGGGAAGTGATGAAGCGATATTGCCGAAATAGACTGGCCGAAATGGAGCTTTGCCTTTTATGTAAACGCAAGATTTTGTTGCGATATATTCCCATCGCTACAATTGTTCTACACGATTCCGCCGTCTATCGTATGGAATTAGAAATGCTACAGGGTGTCATTTAAAATGTATCAACGCAAAATTCACATAACTGAGTAATAAGGTAAATGTTGTCCTGGCTATTCTCGCTTGCCGTGATTTGTTGTCAAGACTGTATGTTTGCCAAACTATTTTTTTAAGGTAGCCAACAGTCAGTTTTCATTTACACTGCTTAAACTGTGATAAACATGCTAACAGTACACGCTTTATTTCGGGTTGTATAAATCATACACAAAAGAGTAAACAGTCGAGAGACAATTTGTTTTAATTATTTAAGTGAAATATGATAATAATTATGTTAAAGCAGTCACCCGCAATCCAAAAATAACTTTTATCAAGAACGATTTGATGTGAAGTGTCTTGGTGAAATTTGATATTTAATTCAATACATAAGCATCCAAACTAATCAAGATAATACGTAACAAATGTTTACATTAGTAGTCTTGCAAAACGTGGATAAGCATCCTATTACCATGTAATAAAATACAAAATCAACATACACAAGTGACATAATAATAAATGCTATCATTATGGTATTTTTTTTACTATTCTCCCATATAGTGGATACATATGCGCTGCCATTGAAAAAATAGCAACCCAATATGTACCTGTTAGTATAATAAAAGTCACGTATAGATTTAGACAATAGCACACCTACTTTTGTGAATTGAAACATTCTAGTTTTCATTTCCTTTAAAACGAATTATGTTAATCCAAACTTAGTGCAACTGATAACACTGGTACGTCATTACATCCGTCCTGTCAGCAATGCTTTGGTAGTAGTGGTTTCCAACACTGTCTTCCGGTAGACTGTCGCAACGGCGGGAGGACTGCTGGACTTGTGTGGTACATTATTATTCCTTGTTATTTGGACGGCAACACAACAACCTCTCAAACGCGGTAGGAGCGGCGGCTCCCTGCTGCGGTAGACGGCAACATCAACCTCTCATACGTGGGGGCGCTGTCGATTGCATCAGTAGGAGCGGCGGCTCCCTGCTGCGGGGTCATGGCAACCGATCCAGTAGATGGCAACATCAACCTCTCATATGTGGGTAGGCTGTCGATTGCCTGTGTACGAGCGGCGACTCCCTGTTGCGGGGTCATGGCAACCGTTCCAGTAGATGGCAACATCAACCTCTCATATGTGGGCGAGCTGTCGATTGCATCTGTGGGAGCGGCAGCTCCCTGTTGCGGGGTCATGGCAAACGCTTCAGTATATGGCAACATCAACCTCTCATATGTGGGCGGGCTCTCGACTGTAGCTATAGGAGCGGCGGCTCCGTGCTGCTGGGTCATGCCATCCGGTGTAGTAGCGGTGTTTGTGAACACTGCAAACACACATTAGTAATTACAATAAGAACAACGACAATATAATAATAAAAATAATGACGCTAACACTGATACTGATCACGATTCTGATACTGATACGTAATATCCAAAAGCACCACGTGGTGGCTTGGCGGACATTTACGGGAGGCAAGAGGTAGTTTGATATTCGGGGTCAGTTTAGTGGCTGAAGATTCCGAACGTTTAGAATGAGATGTGCCGTTGTAGCGAATCGGACATCGTAAAATGTATTATAGGTTCAGTGGGCTTCAATAATAATACGAGTAACTCATCCTACCATATCTTGAATCGAACTGCGATCGATCTTTCTTGCAGCAGCGGCGGCAGTAACGGAAACAGCTGTGGAAACAGCGGTCGTAGCAGTCGCAGCAGTCACATAGTTCAACGCATGCCTTGCAGACGCAGCCGCAGACGCAGCCGCAGACGCAGATGATTATCAGGAGGTAGCATAAATACAAGAGGACAAGCCAAAAGATTTCCAAGCTGCAACATGAATATGCAGTTATTGTGATTATTCATGCATGTACGCATGCACACACATTTAAAGGTGAAAACAAATATTATATAAACGCATACATAGGAAAAGATTCATAATCACACGCCCACTAACTCACAGAAACGCGCAAAAAAAGAGAAGGGCACGTAAACACACACACACACACACACACACACACACACACACACACACACACACACACACACACACACAGACACACACACACACACACACACACATACACACACACACAAACACTCACACACACACACACACACACACACACACACACACACACACACACACACAAACACACGCTCATGGATAAACATACGCACACACAAACAAACAAACAAACAAACAAGCAAACAAGCAAACACACACACACACACACACACACACACATACACACACACACATACACACCACACACACACACATTCACGTACACACACAACCATCCATTTGGAAAATAATACACGGAGAAATATACCCGCAGAACACATCTAAGTAATTATACACAAATACACATGCATGCATACGCATATGCACACGCACTTACAGACACACGCGCGCTCGCGCGAGCACGCGCAAACACAAACACGCAGACATTCACACAAACGCTTAAACATAAACACATGTACACAAAGTCATGCACACTCTCGCATTTCTCCGGGTGGCAATCATGTTAAGTCTGTTTAAACTTGGTAATATCCTCAGTTAACAAAAAGTACCAACGACGTGACATAAATGGCGGCCATTTTATAAATCCATCCGTTTCAAACGTCGGTGTCTGACCTGTGATATAGATCAGTATATGTAAATAAAGAACGATGCGTGTTTTTGCATGATGTCGATTACAGTTAAATTATGATATACCCATACATAAGCATAACTAATTTTATTAAAAATTAGTTACAATATACCAATAAATAAGCATAACTATAGCATTTATCAGTATGCTATATAGCACTGATAAAAACGTTATCCAACGAGCAGTAGGATATTCCTTGTATGGTATCGTGGTACTAACAACTACCAAAATGTCTTAATAAAAACATATTATACAACCTTATCGAGGTGTTATGAATGGGTAGGTCCCCCTATGACATAAACGGGTTGGTCCCCTTATAACATGAATGGGTTGGTCCCCTGTAACACAAAGGGGTTGAGTTTAGAGTAGTTTATGTTTTGTTCTTCTCCTACTGTATCTTTGTATTATGTGCTACGTGCCTAATCGCAGCAATGCATTAGTACTGTTCCTGTTGATTCATGAAATAAAGTACGCATTTCAAAGAGTGACGAAGGTGGTTAAATATGCGCGGCCAAAAATATTTGTCTTAATGTCGCCACTGGTTGCAACCATAAAACACACATATTTCACTATTCTAGTACTGTTGTATAGTATATACGGCGGTAACAGCCTTCACTTGCAGCGAACATAAATAATGTATGGAAACACAATAACAGCATATAAAATAGCTTTTATGTAACTATGTAGCCACAACACAAAAATGAAGTAAAACGTAGCTAGCATGCAACACGCACACACGAACACACGCATACA
>OZ024860.1:46861260-46908760 GCA_964017155.1 Oasisia sp. SBJ-2009 | reverse complement strand
GCGTCTGCGTCTCTGTCTCTGTCTCTGGCTCTGTCTCTGTCTCTGTCTATGTCTATGTCTATGTCTATGTCTATGTCTATGTCTATGTCTATGTCTCTCTTTCTCTGTACGTGTGTGTATGTATGTGTGTGTGTGTGTGTGTGTGTGTGTGTGTGTGTGTGTGTGTGTGTGTGTGTGTGTGTGTGTGTGTGTGTGTGTGTGTGTGTGTGTGTGTGTGTGAGTGTGTGTGTTGGTGGGTGTTAATTTGTGCGTGTTTGGTCGATTACGTATGATGCTCGCCAGCAGTTCGTCGCCTCGCACGTCGATTCGGTCTAGGTCCTTTAACAGAATGTCAAGGTCAATGGTTTCAAACGCAGCGCCAAGATCGTGTTAGATACGTTATATATGCCTATGAACACCCAAGGCACAGTTTCATAAAGCCATGTAACTATACGAGCAATTGTGCGTTCTACTGGTCGCTGCTTACAGCGACTATTCAGAGTAGCTTACAACCAGTTTCATGAGACCGATTTAGCATTCGCGTTAATACATAGACGTAGAATTTACCTAATTAGGTTCCAGTGGGAAATCCCTGTATTCGTGGTGTCTGTTGACACCCTTTCTCACGTTAGCTGCCGCCTTTGCCGTTCGTAAGCTATGATGACTGTACAGGATATCCAGTGTAAACGTAAAAAATAATAATAACTTTACAGTGAGCGTGTCGGGAGAATCAACAAACTTATGGAGCATCACGTAAATATTTCAACTGGCGTAAAGTTACACCTTCTAAATACGTGGTGCAGCCTAAGTGCAACTGTGGTGTAGACTCGTGAATCGCAACTAGCGTAGCAACTAGCGTAACGACACGTAGGCTTTCGACGAGTTATCGCCCGCTACGACGTCGTAAGCAGTGTCTATGAAACTGGCCCAAGAGATCGTAAAACGTCGTCTTGAAAGCACACAATCGCTGTTTCGACGCTGCGTGCAGGGCGGTAGGCGATCTGAAACGGATCTTCGAGGTCGTTGCGTTGCAGATGTTAACGCAATTGACAGAGACGTGACGTTCGGGTAATTTGGATTCATATGTTAGGTTAGAGATAGGTCGGTAGATGGCGTAGTCGTCGGCGAAAGGCCGGAGCGTTTTAGAAGAGGTGTGACAGCAGCATGTTTCATGCTTGCCAGAACAGAGGATGACTCATGCAATAGGTTGATGATATTCCTGAGAATCGGCGCCAAGATGGATGTATTAGCTTTCGAGATAGCGGAGAAAAGTGCATAAAAATTGGACGTCTTTATTTTGCTATTTCGAATAAGCGACGTTATAATACCGAAATTTGCTTTTATTAACAAATGCGTTTATAAAGTTATTATGAGTATTTACACGTTTCAGCCGTAGTACAATTATATGAATTATTGTGACCATTTATGCTACAACATGTCCACATAAAACAAACAATACCATGAAAATATCAACATATCAATTACTAAACAATTCATAGAGTGATAACTAATTATTAATTAGGTGATCACAAAAACGTTACAAAGACGAGGTGGAGAGTGTTGTAAATGTCTCTCAACGGCGCAACGCGCGTGTCGTATTCACACGAGACAACAAGGAGACCACCCCACGTACACGAACACAGGTATTCTGGAACAATGAGGTACCACTATAGCTAATACGACAGAGGGCGCTTTGACACAACTAGGGTCTTTGTGCCGTCTTTTACGTATTCTTGACGTGTGTAAAATGCGGCACCGTTTTTGCAAACATTTTGTGGAAAGCTTGTTTAAATCATCCTGCAATTACCTGTTGAACTCGCATGACTCCGAAGCCTCACAGATAGCTAAATATGGATACAGTCTGACATGTCCGTCAATGTGAAGGTATAATATATACATTAATGAACATTTACAACCGATGGAACGTCGACTGGTGGCCCGACGACATGTGTGCTGGCTCGATGCCGGAAAGGATATTTAAAATCATCTACAGCTCGCCGTATGCATCACACGAGACTGCTACGTCTTCACACATAGTTAAATATTGATATCGTATAACATGTCCGTCAATATGAAAGCATAATGTCTACATTAATGTACAAGTACAATTACAGTCGATGAAACGTCGCGGGACGTTCGAATGAATTCAGAGCTAAGATGGCGTTTTTTTTGCTGTTCTGTCTATTGATCATACGGCATGCTGTTCTGTCTATTGACCACGCATACGGCATGCCCACATACAAACTATCGCTGCCTACGCGCCTGCACGGTAAATAGCTAATTTAGGATGATTTAAACAAGCGTTCAGCAAAACATGCAAACAAATCCACGTTAGTCGCTTGAGGCGCTGATACACAACTAAAATCTAGTCTGGTATTAGCGACTCTAGCGACTAACGTGGATTTATGGAAGCCCATTGCTAAGTTCACTTACCTTTGGCGGTGTAAATGGGATTAATTCCGCACACGAGGATTACCAGTAGAGCTGCCGTAGGATTCACGGTTGCTGATTCCTCAAGACCAAAAAAACAGTTGACACAAACAAACTGTTTTTGAAATAAACTTTAAGATTTACACCTGCGTAGTTATGCGGGTGATTGACCACTGCTCACCCTGGTCAACGGGGTGACGAGGGGAGGGAAGGTAGCACAGGCGTACACAAGTTCACAATGTATAGGTGTTTGTCATAAAGTCATCAACATATTGACTTCATAAGAGTGTTGTGTTGTGTTCTATTTCGAGTAAACCGACTCTTATTATCTTCACTTAAATACTACTCATTGCACAGTGTCAGTGCCTGAGACCCTCCGTGTAATGGACACGACCCTACTTAATTATTCATGAATATCTGGACTAGGAAGCACTCGGCTACAAAACGGGTTTTCCACCAGTCTAATTTTCTGGTAACAATGTGACTATAGCCGGGAGAGTGTCTGATTGGTTACTAACTAACAAGCCGAGATTCTGATTTGTCTCTACATGTTCTGCAATTATTTTGCGTAAAAATGTTCACGTTTCGAAATGAAATGGTGGTTGCGTAAAACCGAAGAAAAGACTAACAATGAGTATCTCTCGGTATTTGTGAAAATCTGAGAAAACACCCCTTGTCAAGCATTGTAACAACTCAATCACTAATGACCCGTGACGCCATAACCTTTAGCCCGTATATGTCGTGCCTACAAACTCACACTCACAATGGTTATCAACTGTTGTAACTATTATTTAAAAATGTATCGGGGGTAAATTGCCACAGGAGACACTGACTTTAAATATAGCAATATTATTCATTGTACCTTGTAGTATTATAGTTAAATGTGCTTGTTTGTGATGTGTTTTATTGTTGTTGACAAAGTGAATACATTTTCACTTAACTTCATGTACAAGTAGATGCAGTAGATTGTGGCGACGTTGGATTATGCTTGTCAACTGACCCATAACGTGTGTTGTGCTACAACAGTGTTGATAGAAATCTACCGGGTGACGAACTATCGCCGTTCCGCCGTACTGAGTGTTTAGCATGAATGCTCTATATACCCCACAGCGCTTACTTTAATCGATCGTTGGCGATAATAGGAGCGGATGGTTTCGCTACATATCATAGTCGCCCCTGAGGGAATTTCACCACCGACTCAATGGCGGCCTCGCCCAAACCGTTTAATTCCGACTAGTTACCTCACTCTCACTACTCCACTCCCGCATTCCCTCACTCTCTCACTTCCTCACTGTCTCACTCCCTCACTCTTTCACTCCCTCACTATCTCACTCCCTCACTTCCTCACTCTCTCAATCCCCCACTCTCTCACTCCCTCAGTCCCTCACTCCGCCTCTCCCTCAATCCCCCACTCCCTCACTCCATCACACCCTCACTCACTCCCTCTCTCGCTCACTCCCTCATTCACTCACTCACAGTGTATCTCTCTCTAAACACACACACACACACACACACACACACACACACACACACACACACACACACACACACACATTCTCACGCCAGTAGTATAGTACTGTCCTATCGTGGTATCCTGGAGCGGGGCGATTGAAGCGCCGAGGAAGGGAGGAAGGTCAAAGGTCACGTGTCAGAGATCATATTCATATGTGTGTATGTGTGTGCGTGCGTGCGTGTGTGTGCGCGCGTGCGTGCGTGTGTGTTTTGTTTGTTTGTTTGTTTGTGTGTGTCTGTGTGTGTGTGTGTGTGTGTGTGTGTGTGTGTGTGCGTGCGTGCGTGCGTGCGTGCGTGTGTGTGTGTGTGTGTGTGTGTGTGTGTGTGTGTGTGTGTGTGTGTGTGTGTGTGTGTGTGTGTGTGTGTGTGTGTGTGTGTGTGTGACCCGGTGACTTGTGTGTGGATTGGCATTAAGCCCAGTCACTGACTAGCGATTTTGATTATAACTACAGGCATTGCATGCTAACGTTAACCGTTGCAACCCTTCCTGCTTATTGGTTTTCCCCGGCCTCTAGAGCGCTGCAGGCCCAGATTTAGATAACGATGCGCACTGACGGTTGCGCAGCCGGCTGTTGTCAGCTTTTCGGACGAGATTAACAGTTTGGCTTTGTTCCATCGTAAAGTGTATCTATCCGTAATGTTACAGAACATATGCATGATTAGAGCGGTATTTTCTGTAAGCGTGTCATTATGTTTGTTTGTGATCATTCACGCAAAATTACAACTGTTTATTGATAGTATGTTTATTACAGTACGTTGTATTTAATATGGGTAGCCTAATCCGAGTGGCTTAATCCGAGTGCCCTAATTAAGTCCGGCCTCACAGCCGTTGCGACAGTTGCGTCGCTATGCTAGCGATCGTTTATTTATCTGCACGTTGAATGTGTGGTTATTTCATAGAGAACTATTTGCGGAGATATTATATTATGCAGCGATGTTAGTTTGCCCTGCGAAATATTGTTAGAAATGTTACTGGTAATGTAGGTGAATTATCTAACCCATTGCTGACTGGTTTTCTCGAAATGGCCACCATATGTCAGGACTAGTTCGCATTACTATTGAGGCGATGACTTGGGTTGTTTAGTATTATAACGATGTACTTATAGAGATATGATGGTAAACAAGAAGTTAGTATGACACAAGGAATTAAATGAACGTCAGTTCGACGCCAGCGACATCTGCTAATTAAGCAACTGAGTAATTATGTATGTTTTGTAAACCCTGATGCTACGCAAATTATGATGGCGTTTCCAATGTTTGCTTAATTGGTTCTTCCTGTTCACAAGTTCATAAGTATTACGTATTACGATTGTGTATTAACTTGCCCAGGATACTGTTTATTGGGATAATATCATTAGAACATGACGTTTGATCGTTCAATAATAACGATGAGTGTTTTATTCATTTTATTCATGACAGCTATTCCGAGTAAAAGTCGCCGTATTGGTTAGAGTTATTTGCCGTTTGAATTATACTGTAAACATTATTTAACTTTTGGTTTTAAACTTGTAACATATTCGCCGTTTTATCTGGGATATTTTAGCTTTTATTCCTTCTGTTTATAAATATTATATACTTAATCTGTTTGCCTTAGTTGTGTTCGATTGGCCGAGCAACAGTCTGTTAAGCAAGACTAGGGAAGTGACGAAGCGATATTGCCGAAAGAGACTGGCCGAAATGGAACTTTGCCTTTTATGTAAACGCAAGATTTTGTAGCGATATATTCCCATCGCTACGATTGTTCTCCAAGATTCCCCCGTCTATCATATAGAATTAGACATGCTACAGGGTGTCATTTAAAATGTATCAACGCAAAATTCACATAACTGAGTCATAAAGTAAATGTTGTCCTGGCTATTCTCGCTTGCCGTGATTTGTTGTCAAGACTGTATGTTTGCCAAACAAATTTTGTTTAAGGTAGCTAACAGTTAGTTTTCTTTTACTCTGTATAAACTGTGATAAACATGCTAACGGTACACGCTTCATTTCGGGTTGTATAAATCATACACAAAAGGGTAAACAGTCGAGAGACAATTTGTTTTAATTATTTAAGTGAAATATGATAATGATTATGGTAATGGTCACCCGCGTTCCAAAAATAACTATTATCAAGAACGATTTGATGTGAATTGTCTTGGTGAAATTTGATATTTAATTGAACACATAACTATCCAAACTAATCATGATAATACGTAACAAATGTTTACATTATTAGTCTTGCATAACGTGGTTAAGCATACTATATTACGTAATAAAATCCAATATCAACATACACAAGCGACATAATAATAAATGCTATCAAAATGGTATTTTTTTACAATTCTCCCATATAGTGGATACACATGCGCTGCCATTGAAAAAATAGTAACCCAATATGTACCTGTTAGTAAAATAAAAGTCACATATAGATTTAGACAATAGCACACCTACTTTTGTGAATTGAAACATTCTAGTTTTCATTTCCTTTAAAAGGAATTATGTTAATCCAAACTTAGTGCAACTGATAACACTGGTACGTCATTACATCCGTCCTGTCAGCATTGCTTTGGTAGTAGTGTTATTCAACACTGTCTTCCGGCAGACGGCGCTACGGCGGGAGGACTGTTCGACTCTTGTGGTACATTATTATTCCTTGTTATTTGGACAGCAACACAACAACATCTTATTCTCGGTAGGAGCGGCGGCTCCCTGCTGCGGTAGACGGCAACATCAACCTCTCATATGTGTGGGCGCTGTCGATTGCATCTGTAGGAGCAGCGGCTCCCAGTTGCGGGGTCATGGCAACCGCTTCAGTAGACGGCACCATCAAACTGTCATATGAGGGCGGGCTCGCGATTGTAGCTATAGGAGCGGCGGCTCCCTGTTGCGGGGTCATGGCATCCGGTGCAGTATCGGTGTTTGTGTACACTGCAAACACACATTAGTAACTATAATAAGAACAACAGCAATATAATAATAAGAATAATAGAATTGATACTTATCACGATATTGATACGTAATATCCAAAAGCACCACGTGGTCGGCAAAGGCTTGGTGGCTTGGCAGACCTTTTCTGGAGAAAACAGGTCGTGTATTAGACGGGATCAGTTAAGAGGTTGAAGATTCCGAACGAATTGGAAAGCGTAACATTTATTACAGGTTCAATTGGCTTGAACAATAATACGGGTAACGAATTTTACCATATATTGTATCGAACTGCGGTCGATCTTCCACGCAGCAGCAGCAGCAGCAGCGGTACCAGCAGCGGAAACAGCGGTAGATGCGGTAGCACAAGGCACCGACCCACAGGATGTTGAACACAGTTAGGAAAATCATCCCCAAGACTTCCAGAAAGCCGTTCATGCTACAACATGAATATGAAGTTATTGTGATTATTCACACACGTACGCATGCACACACATACATTTAAAGGTAAAAAGAAACACTATACATACAACACCGTTTATGAGACTTTGTAAACGGATTTATGGCTTTGTATTTGTATTCGTTTGTGCTCAAATTGTAATTCATTGCAGTGCTGCCGCCTAGCGAATGTGTAGTAAACCAATATCAACCCCAGCGAGTAGTCTTAGCACTAGTACAAGAATGTCAATATTTCACGTGACTTAAAAGACCCAATAAGCGCTAATGTTTACCAGACTCCGATTTCAACTGCTGTTTATGTGACGTATTGTATTTTGGGATCGAAAAATTCGTTTCATTTAAGTTTATTATATTTTTTTTGGTTTAATTTCTTCTGATCGGTTTGTTTACCTTCTCTAGCATACTTTGGACGTTTTTATCTGGTAATCAGATACGTTTACACGGCTGAGATTTAGGTTTTTGTGTCTGCTGCAGTCACTTGCATCGACAGCTCGCTGTCAGTGTCACCGGAGGCTGAGGCCTTTTGCCTTGTTTACGACAACATTTGTTGCGTTTTTCTGTTTTAATTCATTTTCTTCACCAGTACACTTACGAGCGGTTGCTGGAAGAATAAGGTACGAATTTGTGTTCGATTATATTAAGATTTCGATTTTTGTTTGCATTTTCATTCGAATTATATTCACTTTCTGCCACAACGACGCCAGTCCAGTGCCTCAGGCTACGAGAGCGGTCCTAGTCGCCTCCGCATTTACCAGGAGGTCGACCAGAGTTCGACGTCTGTTTATGAGACAGACAGGGTTAGCACTGTCTCCCATCACGTGAGTTTGATGCATTAGCATACACTGCCAGAAAATATTAGTTTATTCCGATGACTTCTTTAACAAGATTTAACAAGATTGCCACCTAGAGAATCAACTCTAGATGGCAGGTGGACAAGGAAGCCGTTTGGCTTATCGAGAGTCCAACCTATCTATCTAAGTATACCCTGCCCGTCTTAGGTATATGTCAATTTTATTTTTAAACATATTAACACTTCTAGCACCTACACAATCAGCTGATAATTTGTTCCATTCGTTTACTATTCTTTGGGAAAATGAAAATTTTCTAATATCTAGTCTACACTGCTTCTTTGCTAATGCAACTCCATGTCCTCTAGTCCTTCTCTCTTCCTTGACCGTGAAAAAAATATTTCTGTCAATATTTTCATACCCATTCAATATTTTAAAAACCTCAATCTGATCTCCTCTCAATCTTCTGGTTTCTAGTGTTGTTAGACCACATTCTTTTAGACGCATTTCATAACTAATATTCCTGAGTTTTGGTATCATTTTTGTTGCTCTCCTTTGTACTCTTTCTAGCATATCAATATCCTTCTTGCGATATGGCCTCCATGCTTGTATACAATATTCTAAATGAGGCCTAACTATTGTTTTATAAAGCGGTATTATTAGTTCTTTTTCTTTGTATACTATATTTCGCCTAATTAATCCAAGAATTTGGTTTGCCTTCGCTGCTGCAATTCCACACTGCTCTGATACCTTCATGTCAGCACTAATGGTTAAACCTAAGTCCTTTTCCTTTACAGTAGTATTTAGTACAGTACCACCCATTGTATATTGTGCATTTTCATTCCCATGTCCTGTGTGGAGGCACTTACACTTTCCAAAGTTAAACAGCATTTGCCATTTCTCAGACCATTCTATCAACTTATTTAGATCATCTTGTAAATGCTGTCTATCTGCATCGCTTTTTATTTTCCTAAACACTTTTGTGTCGTCCGCAAACTTCAACACCTTGCTTGTTATGTCATCATCCAAATCATTGATATATATTAAGAATAAAATAGGTCCCAATACTGATCCTTGCGGTACTCCACTCAAAACAGATTTCCAATTTGAAACCTCCCCATCAACTACTACTCTTTGTCTTCTATCAATAAGCCATTTTTCTATCCAGTTAATCATACTATTTCCTATGCCATGGGCCTTTAGTTTAAGTAGTAATCTTTGGTGTGGCACTTTGTCAAAGGCTTTTTTAAAATCCAAGTAGATTATATCTACTGGTGATCCCTCATCTACCCACTTTGTGACATCTTCCAAAAAACATAACATATTTGTTAAGCATGACCTCGCTTTTAAAAACCCATGTTGAGATGTGTTTATCAATTTATTTTTAACAAGAAAATCAACCAAGTGATCTTTAATTAGTCTTTCTAATAGTTTACAAATCACCGATGTTAAACTCACTGGTCTATAGTTCTCTGACTTGCTTCTTGATCCTTTTTTAAATAATGGTATGATGTTTGCTTCTTTCCATTCTACCGGAACCACTCCTTCCTCTAATGCCAAATTGAACACTGTTGCAAGTGGTATGCTAATTTGTTCTACAATTTCCAGTAGTAATTTGGGAGGAATCCCATCCACTCCTGGTGATTTATTATCCTTCATATCTCTTATTTTCATAGCTACCATTTTTGGGGTTACAGTTAGTTGTCCTAAATAGTCACACTCTCTCCCTTCGAACTTAGTCTCTAGTACTGGTAATGTACTAATATCTTCCCTGGTAAACACCGAACTAAAGTATTCATTTAGGTTTTCTGCCATTAAGAATCCCTCCGTTATTATGTTTCCATCACTACCTTCTAGTGGCCCGACCTTATCTTGAACTTTCTGTTTACTTCGAACATACGCATAAAAACTCTTGCTGTCATGTTTTATGTTGAAAGCTATTTTTTGTTCATAGCTTCTCTTCGAATTTCTAATTTCAGCTGTAGCTTGATTAAGTGCTTCTTTATAAATGGCATAGTCTTCTTCACTTCCAGTATGTCTATATGTCTTCCACATCATTTGCTTGTACTTGATTTTTCTAATGGCTTCCTTCGATAAGTGTTTCTTCTTTGGCCTTTTCCCTTGTTTTTTCAAGGGGACAAATTTGTCAACGACGCAGTCAATTTCCCTCTTTAAGATATTCCAGCATTCTGTTGCTGTCTTATTCTTCAGTGTGTTATTCCAGTCTATCTTCGCTAAATATTCCCTCATGTCCTTATATCTTCCTTTGTGAAAATTTTTCCTGTACCGTATTTTTCTGTTCCGTTCTCCTTTTAGTTTGATGATAAAATGTATCTGGTTATGATCACTACATCCCAGTGGCTCACATATATTGACATTATCAACAAATTCCTTCTGTGAGCTCAAAACTATGTCCAACACGTTCTTGTCCCTGGTTGGTTCTAACACATGTTGAAAAAGGAAACTATCTTGTACTAAATTTAAAAACTCTTGATCCTCTCTCCCAGGACTCTGTAGAGATGTCCACTTTATATGCCCAAGGTTAAAATCCCCCATAATAATACAGTCCCGTTTACTCACTTCTTTTATAGCGTTGTGCATTTTTTCATTATCTTCTATGCTTATGTTTGGACTACGATAAACTAACCCAACAGTTAATGTTGAGTTTCCTGTAACTATGTTACACCAGACAGCTTCACATTCTGCTTCTTTTTCTAATTTTATTTCATAAGCCTGGATGGATTCTTTAATATATAAAATAACTCCGCCTCCCCTTCTTCCTAATCTATCTTTCCTAAACATTACATATCCTGTCATTCCTAATTCGGCATCTGATATATCGGGGGTGGCCCAAGATTCCGTTATACCTATTATGTGAGGGTCAATATCTTCTACCATAATGTTTAGTTCATTTCTTTTGTTTACTATGCTCCTTGCATTTAAACAAACACATTTATAACCAAATTTCGTAGGGCTTTCCAGGCTGTTTTTTGCTGATTTCTTTTTGCTGTCTTTAGCTATGCCTCTAGTATTTGGCTTCTCTGTGTATCCCCCCTGCGAAACTAGTTTAAAAAATTGCAACCTGTTCCTCTGTCCATAGATTGAAGCAGGTTCTCGGAGAACACTGCTGCGCAGTGATATTGGGGCATAGTTTTGTTGCCCGTTTAAAATCAGCTTCTGGCAGTAGGAATGATATGCCTGCAGGTTTAGATTTGATCACCTGTAAGGTTAAATTCATCTCAAAACGGGGTGGTCATGTTAAGTCAATGCGTCCTTTGTTACACTACGTTAGTCAGGAGAAACCGCAGATTATCTTTCTTCACAGATATTTCTGTCGACCTGCAAAATGGGGTGCATGTAGCTAGAGAAATTATTTCTCTAGCTCAAGAACTGGTTGCACAATCATTTTGCAAGCGTTTGTATGTGGGTGAACTCCTTTTTCGATTTAAAGGGCGATATATCCACTCACATCACCAGCAAATGTTATTCAATGATCAAGTGCATGCAGCAGATGCTGAGTTGAAACGCCATTTCTATGGCAATAACCAAATTACCTGGTGGTCTTGCAAAGGTGTAAAACTCAGTAAACAAGTTGTGATGCATGATGATGGTGTCCATCTCAATAATGGTGTGGGTATTTTTAAATACTATAAAGCAATTCGGGGGGCAGTTGTCCATGGCCTTAACCGTCTATGAGCATGCGATCAAATATGTTAACCATGCCTTAACATGCCGCTAACATCACTTCGATATTCATCATATGTAGCTTTGATCTACTTATAATTATGTTAACATTTGCTATATGCCCATGTCTGAGTATACGTAGCTATTTTCTGTTTCTACTGATGTCTTTATATGCTACATGCACATATCATATGAAGCTACGCCTTCATATGTCCTGATATATTGATTATATGTAGCTACGCTCTACATATATCTACATTACTATTTGCTATATGCACACTCCATATGAAGCTACGCCTTCGTATGTATTACATTTTTCCTAAGTAGCTATAGTATGTCGATCATATGTTGCCATGTTCTACAGATATATTATTTTCAACCATTGATATATTCACATAGCATATGAAGCTACGCCTTCACATGTTTTCCTTGTTTCCATACATATTGTCATTGTGTGCTATATGCAAGTATCATACGAAGCTACGCCTTCATATGTATTTGTGTATTATATTGATTATATGTAGCTACGTTCTACATATATTTATGTCACTATTTGCTCTCTTGCGGGATATGTATTCTTACATATCCTGGAAGCCCGATACCATAATGGCTTCAGAGCATTTAGCTTGACTGTTGTCGTGGGTTTTCCCATGCGGTTTGGTACGATACATGATTGTTTGTGCTAACAAATTAAAAAATTAATTCATTATATAAATTAAATTTCTATATTTTGGAATTGTTTTTTCCTATTTTAGAATAGTGATAATTTAATTTGGATATTCCAGGCACTCCACATATTTTTCATCATGTTCTGCCATTTTCATGTTTCTCCACCCAGTTGCTATGGGGTATGCTCCTCTAACCATTCATTTATTTCATTTGTTCTCCACAGTATAGTAAACTGAGAGCAGGAAGCGCTGAAACGTTGTCACTGCCTATCAGTGGCCATGGCCTTGACATTTCATAACACGTTTTTAACTACAAGTGCTTGCTCTCTGTTATCTATTTTTCAGCATGCCCAAACGTAAGGCACCATTGACAAAAACGCGGGTGGTCACTCGGCGTCAGCGGATGGCAAGTAACGTGAGGCCTGATGACACTAGCGAGCTTGAGCGCATCATCACAGCTCGTGTCACAGACTCGCTCGCTGACGTCATCAAGCTGTCAGTACAGCAAGCCCTAAGTAACCACCTGCCATCTTACCAGCTACCAGTGGCCAGCACATCAGGGGTTGAAGGTCAGGAGCCTCGCCCATGTTTGGTTTACACTGCGCTAGGAATAGTTGAGACTGAGGGTCAGGAGCCCCAGCCATCAGGTATTCTTCCTAACATTTCAACCTCTGTCACTTCATCAATTCCTTTAGATGCCCTCATACCTGACTCCATCAAACAAAAAATATGGGCAAATGAGTATGTCGATCTCGTGCAACTACTCAAACCATCTGACTGGGGGCAGTACAGCTTAGCCTTAACCACTGGGACTGGCGCACCAGCTCTCTGTCTTCAACCAAAACGAAAAACTAAAATAGTCAGCATAGACCAGTGGTGCTCGGCTTTTAATATCTTCATGACTATCTTCCTCACTAAATTCCCAACTCAAGCACAATCTATTCTACAATACTGCGAAACAGTGCGGCGCATCGAAAAAGCGGGCGGAGATTTCGTTTCATTTGATGAAAATGTCCGCATTCAGCGGCAAAATAACCCCACTGCATGGGACACTTTCAACGCCGAACAATATGTTGTGGCAATGACACATTCAAACAAGCCGCCATCATCCAATTTCACACCCGCTCACAAGGTTCCCCGAGGTTTTTGTTTCGCCTTTCACGCTGGCCGATTCTGCCCAGGCTGTCAACATAGCCACATGTGTCCCGGATGTGGGGGTTCCCACCCAAGCTCCAAATGTCAGGCTGCTCGTGAGCACATACATGCCCCTCATTTCCCCCAACAACAACAGATGCGTGGGAATTCGGATGCCTTTCATTCACAGTCCTTTCGCTCCACGTCTCAGTTCCCCACTCCATCATACAAACCTCGTTTTCAGGCAGCACAAGGAAATCCTTTCTCTTTCAGAAGACCACGCTATACCTCGCGATACGCCCTTGCCAACAGAGTATCACCTTTCTCACAGTCATCTTCCACCCGGATGGGTTCCCCCAACACCCATCAACATTAGTAACTTGAAAGTTGCGCTCAGTTGTATCGACTTGGCAACACGCACTTATTTGGTTAATGGTTTTACGTATGGTTTTCGGACAGGTTTTCAAGGGTCTATTTCTAACAGAAGAATCTATAATCTATCATGTGCAATGGCTCTGCCTTCAGTTGCCCAAGACAAAATTGATGATGAAGTGGCAGCTGGCCGAGTGCAAGGTGCTTTCACTGCCGCACCCATGCCTCACCTTGTATTATCACCAATTGGTTTGGTTCCCAAAAAACTTCCTAATAAATTCCGGCTTATTCATCACTTATCATTTCCCCTACAAAATCTGTAAATGATGGCATCCCTGATGAATCAGCCAAAGTACATTACACCACGATTGATGAAGCAATTGCACAGATCAGATTACTAGGGCAAGGATGTTTTATGTGTAAAACCGATATCGAGAAGGCTTTTCGAATTATGCCCATTGCACCACAAGATCACTACCTTCTTGGTTTTAATTTCAATGGTTTCTATTATGTAGATACCAATCTGCCAATGGGGCTCAAATCTAGCTGTAAATTTTTTGAAACTTTCAGTTCAGCCATTGAACTTGTTGCTCGGCGCCAACTGCATATTACTCACATTTTACACATGTTGGACGACTTTATGATTTTATCATCCTCTGAAGTTACGTGTCAAGAACAGTTAAATTCATTTCTCGATTTGTGTAGACGTCTTGGTGTGCCGATGTCTAAGGAAAAAACGTTCAATCCTTCTACGACATTAACATTTCTAGGAATTGAACATGACACCTTTGCTTTCCAAGCTCGTCTTCCCTTAGATAAGCTCAACAAATGCATGGTTTCCATTGAGGTTGCGCTTACGAAGAAAAAGATAACTTTAAAACATTTACAGCAAATAACCGGTTTGCTCCAGTTTGCCTGTTACGTGGTCATTTCAGGAAGATGTTTCTTAAGGCGTTTATACAATCTTTGCATAGGGCTTACAAAACCGTATCAACATGTACGAATCTCACCAGAGGCACGCAAAGATTTGTTGACATGGAAACTGTTCTTGTCTGATTTCAATGGGACAGCTATTTTCAAGTACGATCCATGGATTTCGGACGAATGTCTGCATTTATTCACCGATGCCAGCGGTTTAGGCTACGGAGCTGTTTTTGGTGCACATTGGGTCTTTGGTGAATGGCCTTTAAATGGAAAACACAGCCCATCTCATTCCTTGAGCTATTCCCCATTGTGATCAGTATTCATCTCTGGGCACCACACCTACGTCATAAACGTATTATAATTCACACAGACAACCTGGCATTGATACATGTTATCAATAACTCCACGTCCAAAAATGCAAACATGATGGCTCTTGTCAGGACATTGGTCATCACATGTATGCAATTTAATGTGCAGATATATGCCAAACACATAATGGGAAAGTCAAATACGCTAGCTGATCTTCTGTCTCGTTTACAGATTGTCAAGTTCCGAGAACGGGCACCTGGGTGCGATCCACTCCCAACCCCCGTTGCAGAACACATGCTACCATCGAACTGGTCCCTCACCTAATTCATCTGGTACAGCATTCACTGGCACCAACTACAATTAGAGGATATCAACATTCGCTTTCATCGTTCCAATCATTTCTAACCCATTATCATTTGTCTCATCACTTGCCTGTGCCACCCATATTTGTGGCACTTTTTGTGGCATATCTCCACAAGAAAAACTTTGCATACAGAACAATTGTTTCCACGTTGTCAGCAATATCTTATATTCATCGTTGTCACGATCTCCCTGAACCCAATGATAATTTTTTGGTCAAGAACTCATTGCGTGGTATAACAAATTTGGGAACAGTTCCAGATGCCAGGATGCCAGTTTCTCTAGATTTATTAGATAAATTCTGTGCATCAGTTCAGCATGTTTGCACTTCACCGTGGACTCAAATACTTTTTCAATCCATGTATCTCTTGGCCTTCTTTGCTTTCATCAGAGTAGGAGAAATGACACTATCTCATGGAAGAATACAGAATGTTTTACAGTTCAGTAACGTTCTTTTTGAACCAAGTGTTAAGGGAATGTACATTACATTTCAGCATTATAAACATTCCACAGGTCAACCTCACACCATTTTAATCCGAGAACGCCCAGGTGAACACTGTCCGGTGGGATGTCTCAGACACTACCTGGCATACAGAGGTACCTCACCTGGGCCACTATTCATTCTACCTTCTGGTCACCCTGTGTCTAGTGCCTTGTTCACATCTACTATGAACAAGTGTCTACATTTCATCGGCATAAATGCATCTCTGTACAAGGCACATCGTTTTAGAATCGGTGCATCATCTCACGCAGCAAAAAAATGGCATGTCTGATGCACAAATTAGACATATGGGTAGATGGAAATCTGATGCCTTTTTGTCATATATCCGACTGCTGTAATGTCTTATTTAGATTGGTGGCTGCCACCATCTGCTCTGCAGATGGTTTGTGGCCGGTGGCACCCACGTTTAGTTGCTTTTTTATGTTTATTCCTAGGTTTCACATGGTTTGGACTTAATCCAACCAGTAGTTCATTGTCTAGTCTTTAAGTTGCAACCGTGGGATAGTCACTAGGTATCATTTGTATTTTGTATTGTTAGTAATAAAGCAGTCAAGGCCAGTATTTCCATCATACACTTACTTGTTTCCTTCATGTTCTTAGTAATATAAATCCAATGCCATAAAACACCGTTTATGAGACTTTGTAAACGGATTTATGGCTTTGTATTTGTATTCGTTTGTGCTCAAATTGTAATTCATTGCAGTGCGGCCGCCTAGCGAATGTGTAGTAAACCAATATCAACCCCAGCGAGTAGTCTTAGCACTAGTACAATAATGTCAATATTTCACGTGACTTAAAAGACCCAATAAGCGCTAATGTTTACCAGACTCCGATTTCAACTGCTGTTTATGTGACGTATTGTATTTTGGGATCGAAAAATCCCACCCACCATCCCATTTCATAAGTCTTATTTACTTTTACAATTGTATTCATTTTCACTATGGTTTTTGATGTCTTTTTTGTGTGTACATTTACACTACTAATAGAACTTTGTTTTACTGGATTTCAATCACAGTAGTTGAATGTCTAGATGTTGGCCGGTGGCACCCACGTTTAGTTGCTTTTTTATGTTTATACCTAGGTTTCACATGGTTTGGACTTAATCCAACCAGTAGTTCATTGTCTAGTATTTAAGTTGCAACCGTGGGATAGTCACTAGGTATCATTTGTATTTTGTATTGTTAGTAATAAAGCAGTCAAGGCCAGTATTATACGTTTAGTTGCTTTTTTATGTTTATACCTAGGTTTCACATGGTTTGGACTTAATCCAACCAGTGGTTCATTGTCTAGTCTTTAAGTTGCAACCGTGGGATAGTCACTAGGTATCATTTGTATTTTGTATTGTTAGTAATAAAGCAGTCAAGGCCAGTATTTCCATCATACACTTACTTGTTTCCTTCATGTTCTTAGTAATATAAATCCAATGCCATAAATAGAAACATATACATAAACACACCCCCACTAACTCACAGAAAAGCGCATAAAAAGAGAAGGGCACGTAAACACACATACACACGCACACACACACACACACACACACACACACACATTCACGGATAAGCATATGCACACATACACACATACACACAAACAAACAAACAAACACACACACACACACACACCACATGGGTACATGATTATGTGTGGTCTTGTGTGCATGTGTGTGAGTGCATATGCTTATTCGTGACTGTGCGGACTCACGAATACGTACTCACACACACGCACGCACACACATACACCACACACATACACACACAACCACCCATTTGGAAAATAATACACGCAGAAATGAAATATACCCGCAGAACACATCTAAGTAATTATAAACAAACACTCATGCATGCATACGCATATGCATATGCATTTACAGACACACGCGCGCTCGCGCTCGCACACGCAAAAACAAACACGCAAAAACTCACACAAACGCTTAAACATAAACACGTGTACACATGCACACTCTCGCATTTCTTCGGGTGGTACTCATATTAAGTATGTTTAAACTTGGTAATATCCTCAGTGAACAAAAAGTACCAACGACGTGACATAAATGGCGGCCATTTTATAAATTCATCCGTTTCAGACGTCGGTGTCTGACCTGCGATATATATCAGTACATGTAAATAACGAACGATGCGTCTTTTTTGGGTGATGTCGATTACAGTTAATTTATGATATACCCATACATAAGGATTACTATTTTTATTAAAACTTAATTACAATATACCAATAAATAAGCATAACTATAACCGTTATCAATATGATATATAGCTCTGACAATAGCGTTATCCAACGAACAGTAGGATATTCCTTGTAAGGTATCGTGGTACTAACAACTACCAAAATGTCTTAATAAAAAACATATTATACAACCTTATGGAGGTAATATGAATGGGTAGGTCCCCCTATAGCATGATTGACTGGTCCCCTTATAACATGAATGGGTTGGTCCCCTGGACCACAAAGGGGTTGAGTTTCGAGTAATTTATGTTTCGTTCTTCTCCTACTGTATCTTTGTATTACGTTCTACGTGCCTAATCGCAGCAATGCATTAGTACTGTTCCTGTTGATTCATGAAATAAAGTACGAATTTCAAAGAGTGACGAAGGTCGTTAAATATGCGCAGCCAAAAATACTTGTCTTAATGTTGCCACTGGTTGCAACCATAAAACACACACATTTCACTATTCCATTAACATTGTATAGTATATACGGCGGTAACAGCCTTCACTTGCAGCGAACGTCTTATGTATTTTCAACTCCACATACAATGTACTCACTTACGTACCAACTCACCCACCCACTCACTCACCCACCCACCCACTCACTCACCCGTTCACTCACCCACCCACCCACTCACTCACTCACTACTCACCCACCCACTCACTCACTCACTCACTCACTCACTCACTCACTCACCATCTCACTCAGTCACTAACCCTTACAGTGAGTTACCAGCATTAGACTTTGGCTTATTTATGCACTGCGTCGTAAGACAAATTTTCTTGTATAGTTATGTGTTGCAAATAGATCTTGTGACTTATTCAGATAATGTTAGTTTAATAAGTTCACATTTTAGAAGTTGATTGACCATTTTAACTAATAATGCATTTAATTGTTACACCCTTATCCCAAAAAATATAAATGCAAAAGTGATTAATAACGTTTGTGCAGCTATACCCCTAAGTAGTTATGACAAAAAGGCGTATGCGTTACCACATCACTATACAAGTAAAGAAACTGACACAATATGTAATACATTTTCACCCCAAGTTACGGAAAACCAGATGTATGAATTCAAATTTCAAAGTCTTTTTTCTGGTTAATTTATCTAATCGATTATGGCAAATGACCAAGTACCACCATCTGACAACTGTCTGGCCGGACAACCTGTAAATCATAAATGGAAACACAATAACAGCATATATAATAGCTTTTATCTAACTACGTAACCACAACACAAAAATGAAGTCAAACGTAGCTAGCATGCAACACGCACACACGCACACAAGCACACACGCACACACGCACACACGCACACTCGCACACACGCACACACGCACACACGCTACCATGAACGCACCGGACTTGTGAATGTGGAGGCCGAAGGAGAGACGAGGATTCGATACCATGACATCTCTCGGTTCCTTAGTTACTACAGCAGATATATTATGAGAGACTCATTCAAGTTATTATTCCTTGGGGTTCTAGGCAGCAGTGATATTCGTCTTTTAAAAAACAGGCATTACAGCTTCGTCAACGCATGCACACTATGCAGGTATATCGATGATATGACGTTTTGCTTTCCCGAAGCATCAGTAATAACTTGTTACATCACCAGTTCGTGGTATCGCTCAGCGCGCGCTGTGTGTAATGCCAAAACATCGTGTATCGCACCCCTACCTTTGGGGTATTCATGCCGAACAAGTGTAAAACATGTGAAATTAGATTACATTGTTAAAACGTGGTTGGTTTGGTTTGGTTGATATCGAAAAAGGGTCACACGGTAACGACCAACTCCGTCACTCAATCGTTTGATTTGGTTACATTTTGTTCATATTGGAAATAGTGTGTGCACACAGGCACACACGCACACACGCACATATGCACACAGGCACACACACAAACGCACACACACACACAAACACACACACATACACACACACCCACACACACACACACACACACACACGCATCCATGCACGCAAATCGCTACTGCAACGGAATTGGGAATGTGGAACAAGAACAAGAACAAGATGATTATTTTTAACCCCAAAATAAGTACATAAATACAATAGTCGTAAGGTGAAACATAAACAAAACGTCATACATCAGTAATTTAAGACAGTGAAATGAGGGTCAGTGACTCATGTTAAGACTGAAAAGTAGCTATCACAGGAGCCACTCGTAGCAATTATACATTTAGTTAATCTCTCAATATACGTATGTATAGTAAATTTTTACTTCAATACGATTTTATTATCTTTTAATAGTATATGCTATCTCTGATGCATGTGTACATGCTTCTCTGTAGTACATGTAAGTAGAAATAATTAAGTAACAATAACAAAATACATATAACATATCATTGCATCTATCCATATTAAAATTCTAATGACTTTGTGTATTTAACTGACATATATAACAATCAGATATTATACATACAGTTTGATATTTTTGTAAGAGATACATTTTAATGTAATACGCAAACCCACGTAAACTGTGAGTAACAATTTTACCCAAAACTATTTCTGGAGTATCATTTATAATATGAGGCAAATTGTATTTAAGGCACTTTTTGGCAAATTCATATCTTGTCATAGATGTGTGTATATTTGTAGCTTTGCGGGTATCATGACTGTGTATATTATAATTGGGGATAATATTCCAATTTAATAAGTAAACTGGCACATTACCATGCCTATATTTATCGAAAAATTTCTTGCAGTTTTAATTGATCATCTATTTTCAATATTTGAAGTGTTTTAAATAGGGGTTCAGTGGGTGAATTGTACCTGTTCAGGGTTATTATTCGAACTGCTTTTTTTAATTCTCAGTATTCGACATCCTTTGTATCCCCAAACCGTAAAACAATAATTAATATGTGATAGGAGTAGAGAATTGTATATAAGTGTTTTTATGTCTAGCGGCAGTACATGCTTTAGTTTGTTTAAAACGCCTGTAGTTTTGGAACATTTATTCGCAATTTTATTTACGTGTATTTTCCATGTAAGATTGGCGTCCAGAGTTAATCCTAGAAAATTAAATTCATTCACTTGTTCGATATTTGTGTTATCGATTTTAAGAGTAAGAGTTTGCGTCTCTTTTCTAGGTACATGAAAAATCATATATTTAGATTTTTCTTTGTTTAAGGACAATTTATTAATATTTAGTCATTCTATAACTTTCCCGAGTTCGTAATTTATTACGGATTCTACGCTCTTTTTTTAAGTTGTGAGCTGTAAATAAATTGGTTTAATGTACTGGAGAGTGTTGTATCATCTGCATACATAATGAAGTTAAATATATTACTGACTTGTGGGAAATCATTAATATAAATAGTAAACAATAAAGGTCCTAAATTGATCCTTGTGGAACTCCGATTTTTACTGGAAGGGTTTCTGATTGCACTTCATCAATTTCAACATACTGTCGTCGATTGCTTAAATAACTTTCAAATAAAAGTAGAGACGCACCATCCAGTCCGTAAAACCTTAATTTATGTAGTAAAATGTTATGGTCAATGGTATCAAAGGCCTTTGATAAGTCAAGAAATATATTAATTGGCACCTCATTTTTGTCCATGTGATTTATAATTATATCTACTAATTCTAGCGCAGCATACTCAGTGCAGTGTTTTGGTCTAAAACCATATTGGTTATCGAAAAATAGTTTAGCTTTATTAAAATATGAAGACAACTGGGTAAAGATGATTTTCTCTAGTACCTTTGATATTGTTGGTAATAGAGAGATTGGTCTGTAATTTTTAAATAATGTGGGATCACCCTTTTTAAAAATTGGAGTTACTTTGGCAATTTTGAGTTTATCTGGAAAAATTCCCGTATTTTGCACTTGATTTATTACCATAGTCAAAGATTTTATGATTGCAGGTTCAATTATATTTAAGAATTTTGAAGAGATACCATCGAATCCACAACTATGTTTTGTGGGTAAATTGTATATTATTTTCTTTACTGCCTCTTCATCTACATTATTTATTTGAAAAGATGAGTGTATTTGTCTATTTAGATAATAACTAAAATCTTTGGTTCCTTCATACTTGATATCATTTACAATAGTCTGAGCTATATTTGTAAAATAGTTATTAAATGTATCAGCAATTTTTTGTTTATCTGACATTTGATTGCCATTGTCTTCAAAATGAACTGGGAAACTATTTTTAGTACGTTTTTTTGACAGACATTCATTTATTGTTTTCCAGGTATTTCGTATAACATTCTTAAAAAGTGAAAAACGGGATTCAAAATAAATTTGCTTAGCCGCCCGAATGTTTTTCTTTAATATTGTGCTATAGGTTTTTAAATTAATTTTAATAGTTTCGTAATTATATGAACTGGGATTTGTTAATTTTAATTGTTTGTACATTTTGTCTCGATATCTGATTGATGTTAACAGACCATGGGTGATCCAAGTTGATTTCTTATGTTTATATCTATTAAATTTTACTAACTTGTTTGGCATATGTATAGTTTTAGCACGTGTAATTTCTTTGTATATTATATTATAATTATAATTTGGGTCAGCAGTTGGATTTTTATTTAGTTTGTCATAAATGTTACCTGATTTTGTTTAATTCATAACTCTTATCATTGCGTCCGCGTGTACGGTATTTATTTTTACATATTTAGGAGGGGGATGTAATTTTTCAGTATTGTGCATAATCATAAAATACGGTTGGTGATCAGAAAATCGTTTAGTTAATATCCCTGCGGTATTTTCTAATATTGATTTATGAAGTCTACAAAATAAAAAAATTATCTATCAGGGTTCCATTTGTTCTAGTAAATCTAGTTGGTAGGGTTATTTGAGGATACAGACTATGTGATATTACCGTGTCAAAGAAGCTACTAAACATGTCATTTTCATTTAGTTTAAGTAAGTTAATATTAAAGTCCCCGGCAATAATGATATCATTATTACAGTTATCCAATCTCGATATAATTGGTGTAAATTCATCTATAAAAACGTTTAAGTCTTCATTTCGCGTTCTCGGAGATCGATATATATATTTCCAATAGTAAACGTCTTAGATAGAGAATTACCCTGTACTTTAATTATCAACCCTTCCCAATGTTCGTAGGTATTAAGGTTAAATGTTACTTTTGATTTATATTGGTCATCTACATATATCATCAGCCCTCCTTTACTGGTACATGTTTTACCCTGTGATATACAGTCATAGCCTTGTAAATGAAATACCGATATATCCTCACTTTCATCTATCCATGTTTCTTGAAGACATATTATACTAAACTTAAAGTTTACAGTATTTGGTTCTTCTATGAATGCCTCAAGTTCAGAAAACTTGGCATTTACAGACTGAATATTTGTACTTAAAATACTAAAAGAGTTTTTGTTTTCCTTAGCTAACTTACTAAACTGGTCGAAATCATAGTATGACGAACGACGAATTATTTGTTGTTCGTTTATGTCAGTTTCATTTTCATTTATATGTAATATATTTGTTAAGCAGTTGTTTAGAATACCTCCTGAATAGGAGAAGAAAGCTTCATCCGAAGTCATTTTCGATTAGTTTAAATGATTTCATTATACTGTATTTCAAAACTAGTCTTTGTATATAGATATTGTGATAGGTATACGAAATACAATTAATTGAGTTGTACATTTCCAAGCACGCTACAGTTCTTACTAAGGTGTTAATATATATGAAAGCTTGCAATTGAGTAGAGATAACCATCGCATTGATTTCAATAAAAAAACATAACAAAAAAAGAAAGTAAAAGCTAATTAGGCTCCGAGTTAATGACATCACGAGATGTT
This sequence comes from Oasisia sp. SBJ-2009, assembly GCA_964017155.1. NCBI lineage: Eukaryota > Metazoa > Annelida > Polychaeta > Sabellida > Siboglinidae > Oasisia > Oasisia sp. SBJ-2009. The sequence continues at coordinate 46,884,713 of OZ024860.1, read as the reverse complement.
CATAGGGAGGAAGTAATTAAATTGATATATATATATGTATAGACGAATTACAAATAAACCTGCATAAAACGATAGCACAGTCCTCAAAAATGTTGACTGAACATAGTGATACAGCCAAAAACATGTGCATCTACACATAGTAGTAGCACTGTAAACAAAACTGAGTCCACATAAAGTGTTAGCTTAGTCAACATAATTTCACAAATGTATTACGTGTAACTAAACATAACAATGGCGTAGTCAAACAAGTCTGTCTGTCTGCATTTAATTATGGCAGCGAACACAACCATAAGTTTGTACGTCTACATAATAAAAAATAATAATTATGATGACGGCACTCTCAACAAAACTTAATCAGCTTAACAAGTTAATTAATCAGCTTAACAAGTTAGCACAGCCAACATAACCATACCTAAACAATTATTACGAATAACGGAAAATATTAATTGCTCAGTTTACAAAACTGTTTCAGCAGATAATGCTAGCACACTTTTGTGGATCAAAAAATTAAATAACAAATGATTGATATCACCATATTGATGTTGTAGGTTATCAATCACCATTGCCGGTTCAATACCCAATTGTAGACAGCGTTGTAAAAGAAATCCGGTCTGACGTTGACTTACGTCAGACCGGATTTCTTTTACAACGCTGTCTACAGTCTTTAGTACAACTTTGCCGTTGAAGGTCCAGCAGTCGTTGATTTGTCTTGACCTCTTCAGTTGTCTCGTCTCTTTTGCCAACGCCGCCCGCCGACGTGTCAGGTCTTCGTTGATATACACCGTCGGCCCATCACCGCTTTCACGCAAGCGGCGTCACGCACGGATGACCACATCGCGCACGTGGGCCGTCGCAAATTTGATAATCACAGGCCGCGGACGTGTTTGTGCGTCCGCACCTGGCACGCGCCGTCCGAGCTGATGACTCGTAACGACGTCGGCGTTCACAATGTGAGGTGTGACTCCCATTGTCTCGTTGACAATGGTGAGGAGCTTGCTGGTGGTGTCCTCCCCCTTCTCCGACTCGGGGACTCCGAAGAATCGCAGATTCGTTCGTCTAGAATACTGCTCTAGTTGGTCGAGATCTGCCTCACATGAGGACAGTCTTGCCTCAGGAGCAGCTTAACGTTCGTTAAGCTGTGATATTGTTTCACTCAATGTGTCCAGTTTATCGGTGAGGGCCTTTGGGTTGAGCACATGGCGCAGCTTCTGGACAACCGCTTCGTCTGATAAAAGTTCTACGAACCTCACCAGCAGGGCGTCTTCCTTTGGTTCTATTACTGCAGTGTCCGAAGCGCTGTCTCCTCTACGTTTAGGCGGCATGATGGGGTCTAATTACTTCAAACCAATTCGTCATAAATGAGTAAATTCGCTCCCTCGATCGAAAAGATGTCACACCTCGGCAGCCATTTTGTTTCATCCAGCGGAGGCCGAAGGAGAGACGAGGAACCCACATATTGACATCGCTCGGTTCCTTAGCTACTACAGCGGCGATATTAGCAGCGACTAATTCAAGTTATTATTCCTTGGGGGTTCTATGCAGCAGTGTTATTCGCTCTGTTCGAAATCAGGCATTGTGACAGAATCAGCTCGTGTTATCGCTCAGCGTGCGCTGTGACTAATACCAAAACATCGTAAATTGCTCTCATGCGCTTGGGGCATCGAATTACATTACATTGTTAAGACACAGTTCGTTTGATTTCGTTGATATCGGAAAAAGGGTCAGACGGTAACGACCAATAGTGTGTGTGTGTGTGTGTGTGTGTGTGTGTGTGTGTGTGTGTGTGTGTGTGTGTGTGTGTGTGTGTGTGTGTGTTTGTGTGTGTGCCTGCATGCGTGCAGCGTGCACGAGGTCGTTCATGCGTGTCAAACAAATGCGATATTTATATAGTAATGCGAATACATGTTTAATTCAAATGAGTTACATTTTATTTCAACGTCATTAGCGCATGTATACGTGTCTTGCAAGCTCTATAGGCGTTAGAGCATATCGTATTTGCGCTATGCGATGAAGTTGCGATGAAGTTGTTGAGAGTGGGCGTGTCGGGAGCATACCGTACATATTTCGACTTCGGGAGCATACTGTATATATTTCAACCAGCGTAAAGTTACGCCTACTAAATACATGGTGCAACTAAGTGCAACTTTACGATGTATTAGGCTTACGACGGGTTATCGCCCGCTACGACGGCTTAAGTACGCTCCAGGAAACTGGGCCATGGGCGGTAAGCGGTCTGAAACGGATCTTTGAGGTCGTTGCGTTACAGATGTTAACGCAATTGACAGAGACTTGACGTTCGAGTAATTTGTATGCATAAATTATAGAAGGTTAGAGAAAGGTCGGTAGATGGCGTAGTCGTCGGCGAAAGGCCGGAGCGTTTTAGAAGAGGCGTGATAGCAGCATATGCTTCATGCTTGCCAGAACAGTGGATGACTCATGTAATACGTTGGTAGGTTGATGATATTCCTAAAAATCGGCGCCAAGACGAATGCATTAGCTTTCGGGATAGCGGAGAGAAGTGCACAGACATTGGACGTCTTTATTTTGTTGGCAATTTCCAATAAGCGACGGTATAATACTGAAATATGCTTCTATTAACAAATGCGTTTACATAGTTTTTATGATTAATTACTACATGTTTGAGCCTTAATACAATGAATGATTTGAATTACTGTGAGCATTTACGCTACAACATGTCCATATAAAACACACAATACGATGACCATATCAACATATCAATTACTAAACAATTCATAGAGTGATAAATAATTATTAATAAGGTGATCACAAAAACGTTACAAAGATGAGGTGGAGAGTGTTGCAAATGGCCCAGCGCGCGTGTCGTATTCACACAAGACAACAAGGAGACCACCCCGAGTACGCGAACACAGGTATTCTGGAACAATTGCAAAGTTCACCAACCTTTGGCAGTGTAAATGGGATTAATTCCGCACACGAGGATTACCAATAGAGCTGTCGTAGGATTCACGGTTGCTGATTCCTCCAAACAAAAAAACATTTGACACAAACAAACTGTTTTTTTAATAAACTTTAAGATTTACACCTGCCTAGTTATGCAGTTGATTGAATACTGCTCACTCTGCTCAACGGGGTGACGAGGGGAGGGAAGGTGGCACATGCGTACATAAGTTCACAACGTATAGGTGTTTGGCATAAAGTCATCAACATATTGACTTCATAAGAGTGTTGTGTTGTGTTCTATTTCGATTAAACCGACTCTTATTATCTTCACTTAAAGTGAAAAAAAAGGCTACAGTTTAGTGTTATGCACCTAAAAGAGTTTACACTAGCTAATCATTTGCATCTACAATCCAATTTTTCACCTTAGTGGTTACCTCAGAAAGTGGTCTTAAAGTGGGAAAATCTAGCTAAATCACCGACACCATGAACCGGCCCATCTTGGATCTTGCAACCAATCACAACCCAGCAGTTTGGAAAAGTAATACGTCAGAGAGTCGTCTGCTGGTTCAGCTGTCATAACAGAGAGCCAAGCGGTACGCTAAAAGTTGCCTTACGTCGGTTTACAACGAAATCGCGACATCAATATGCCACACTGTTCCTCAAACGCTTATAGTAATAGTACAGTGAAAGACAGTATCAGTAAGATGTCTTCTTGTTAACCTATGAATCGAGCAGAACTGAAACAGTGGTTCGGTGGATTCGTTTGGACAGTCACAGACACAGCGCGGATCCTAGACGACCCGATTTGATTGACCTAACCATCAAAACGACCACCAACAGCCGCCAAACTTCTCCTCACATATCTTACATACATATGCATACACTACGTTATGTAATAAAATCTCTTGTATTCCTCTGACGAAGAAAATTCACACACAAAAACGCGCAGACCTCGAGTACAACTTGTTCGGCGGCTCAGCGGTACCGTAAAATCGCTTTTAAAAGCTTTACACAAAATACCGCTAGACGCCACGTTTCTGACTGCTAATATTTAATTGTTTTACTTCACACGCGCGAAATAGTTTAATTACTTATAAATAATATAATAATAATAATTAATTATTATCATCACTATGATTTGCAGGAAATTATAAGTTTTATTATTTTTATATTGATATTTTATTTTTATAATTGTTCATATATGTTTCTAGTATATTTATGTTTTTTTTCTTCTGGTGTGTATTTGTTGTTTAGCATTTTAATGTATGTAAAACGCCATGAACAAGTTTAAATTGGATGTGGCGCTATATTAAATAAACAAACAATTGTTTTTATTATAATATAATATTTTATTTATGTAGCGCCACATCCATAATTGTTTGTGGCGCTTCACAAAATAATGCTATTAAAAATACAATAAAGAGAAAACTACCCACAGATAATATTATTTAAAAATAAATAATGAAAATACATGTTTCTATATCATTAACTAAGCTGACCTATCAGTCATAAATAAACATACAAATTACATAACAACAATTGAAATAAATGAATATAAAAGTATGGTTAATAGTAATAAATAATTAAAGTAGTAAAATAAGTACGACGTAATAATAATTTTCATTCAGCACATACACAACCATTATGCATAAGAACATATTACTGAAGCTATTTGTTCTACTCATGAATGACATTTCCACCATCAGATATGTAATAATTATTATTTTTGAACAAGACACTTTATTAATTATCGGAACAATAAATCTCTAAAATGTAAAAAGGAATATGAATATATGGGAAATATTATGGTGGTAGAAAAAGAAGGATTTAAAAACAGTAATATTAACATGTTATTGTTTTAGTTATTATTGTTAAAACATCGCTTATGTAATATAAGCTTGCATGCTCGCAGTACACGCGGGATGTTTATAGAAATATTGATAAAATAAACAATGTGACTTCATTGAAAAACACGTAATTTCCTTTTTCTTTTATAACTAATAGGCAATTTTGGATAATTATGCAGACACATGTATTTTTAATATTTATTTTTAAATATTACCTGTGGGTAGCATTCTTATTATTGCATATACTTTAATAACAGTATGTTGAATAGAAGAGAAGAGAATTGTGGATTTGGCGCTATATAAAATAAACTAATAAAATTATATATTTGTATATTAAATTGTTATTTTTTATCAACTCTATTAGACCCATATCACCAAAGCGTTGTCATAGTTTGCCGTTTAACATTTTCTGCAGATCATAGTGATGCAGCTAATTATTATTATATTATTTATAATTAATTAAACTAATTCGCGCGTGCGAATGCAGTAAGGTTAATAAATATTCGCGCGCCATCTAGCGGTATTTTGTGTAAAGCTAACTTATAATAGCGAGTTTACGGTAGTCGAAGTTGTCGAGTTGCCGTTCGCCAAGATTTGCGTTTCTGTTGTGAATTTTATTCGTTAGACGAAGACAAGTGATTTTTTTGTAATGTAGTGTATGTATATGTATGTAAGAAATGTGGGGAGAAGTTTGGCGGCTGTTGGCTGTCGTTTTCGTGGTTAGGTTAGAAAGTAACAGATAATAATATGCATGCACAGTTCACGCCGACCAAGAAGACTCTCTGACGTCATTTTGTTTCTAAAATGGCGTAGTCTGTAGACTTTCTATGTCTATGTGTTTTACATTTTTTTCCTGGTAAACCACTGACGTTAAAAATATGATTGTTGTTGGAAGTTGTTACTTTTTATTAACTCTGTTAATCCCATATGATCCAAACATTGACTTTGTTTTCCCTTTAAATACTACTAGTTGCACAGTGTCACAACCTGGGACCCTCCGTGTAATGGGCACGACCCTACTTAATTATTCATGAATATCTGGACTAGGAAGCACACGGCTACAAAATCGGTTTTCCCCAGCCTACTGTGCGGTACCAACGTGACCTTAGCCGGGAGAGGGTCTGATTGGTTACTAAGTAACAAGCTCAGCTTCTTATTTGTATTTACATGTTCGGCAATTATTTTGCGTATAAATTTTCAGGTTTCGAAATAAAATTGTGGTTGCTTAAAACCGAAGAAAGGACGAACAATAAGTACTTCTCGGTATTTGTGAACATTTGAGAAAACACCCCTTGTAACAACTCAATCGCCAATGACCCGTGACGCCATAACCTTAACCAGTATAGGTCGTGACCCAAAACGGGTGTTGACAGAAATCCACTGGGCGACTAAGTACAGCCGCTCCGCCCTATTTAGTGTTCCGCATGAATGCTCCGTACACCCCACAGCGCTCACTTTGTCCTGACTGCAAAGTAGGTCGCAGTGTGCCCAGTGTATAGGCATTAACCGATCGTTGGTGATAATAGGAGCGTGTGGCTTCGCAACATATCACAGTCGCCCCGGTGGGAATTAATAAGTTCACCATCAACTTAAAGGCGCCCTCGCCCAAACCGTTAAGTTCCGCCTAGTTACCTCACTGTCACTCCCCCACTCACTCACTCCCTCACTCCCTCAATCTCTCATTCCCTCACTGTCTCACTCCCTCTCTCCCTCACTCCCTCTCTCCCCCACTCACTCCCTCACTTCCCCATTCCCTCATTGTCTCACTCACTCCCTCTCTCGCTCACTCCCTCACTTCCTCATTCCCTCACTCCCCCACTCCCTCACTCCCTCGCTCTCTCTCATTCCCCCACTCCCTCACTCCCTCACGCTCTCATTCCCTCACTCCCTCACTCCCTCACTCCCTCACGCTCTCATTCCCTCACTCCTTCATTCCCTCACTCCATCACTCCCCCACTCCCTCACTCTCTCACTGCCTCATTCACTCACACTGTATCTCTCTCTCTCACTCACTCATTCTCACGCCAGTAGTTTAGTAGGGTCCTATCGTGGTATCCTGGAGCGGGGCGATTGAAGCGCCGAGGAAGGGAGGGAGGAAGGGAGGAAGGGAGGAAGGGAGGAAGGGAGGAAGGGAGGAAGGGAGGAAGGGAGGAAGGGAGGAAGGGAGGGAGGGAGGGAGGAAGGGAGGGGGGATAGGGAGGAAGGGGGGGAAGGGAGGCAGGGAGGAAGGGAGGAAGGGAGGAAGGGAGGAAGGGAGGAAGGGAGGAAGAGAGGAAGGGAGGAAGGGAGGAAGGGAGGGAGGGAGGGAGGGAGGGAGGAGGGAGGGAGGGAGGGAGGGAGGGAGGGAGGGAGGGAGGGAGGGAGGGAGGGAGGGAGGGAGGGAGGGAGGGAGGGAGGGAGGGAGGGAGGGAGGGAGGGAGGGAGGGAGGGAGGGAGGGAGGGAGGGAGGGAGGGAGTGAGGGAGGGAGTGAGGGAGGGAGGAAGGCAGGAAGGCAGGAAGGAAGGCAGGAAGGCAGGAAGGCAGGAAGGCAGGAGGGCAGAAAGGGAGGGCAGAAAGGGAGGGAGGCAGGGAGGCAGGGAGGCAGGGAGGCAGGGAGGCAGGGAGGCAGGGAGGCAGGGAGGCAGGGAGGCAGGGAGGCAGGGAGGCAGGGAGGCAGGGAGGCAGGGAGGCAGGGAGGCAGGGAGGCAGGGAGGGGGGAGGGAGGGAGGGAGGGAGGGAGGGAGAGAGAGAGGGAGGGAGGGAGGAAGGGAGGAAGGGAGGAAGGGAGGAAGGGAGGAAGGGAGGGAGGGAGGGAGGGAGGGAGGGAAGGAGGGAGGGAGGGAGGGAGGGAGGGAGGGAGGGAGGGAGGGAGGGAGGGAGGGAGGGAGGGAGGGAGGGAGGCAGGAAGGGAGGAAGGGAGGAAGGGAGGAAGGGAGGAAGGGAGGAAGGGAGGAAGGGAGGAAGGGAGGAAGGGAGGGAGGGAGGGAGGGAGGGAGGAAGGAAGGGAGGGAGGAAGGGAGGAAGGTCAAATGTCAAGTGTCAAGTGTCAGAGGTCATATACATATGTGTGTGTGTGGCCCTGGGAGTTGTATGCGTATTGGCATTAAGTCCAGTCACTGACTAGCGATTTTTATTATAACTACAGGCATTGCATGTTAACGTTAGCCGCTGCAACCCTTCGTGCTTATCTGTTTTACCCCGGCCTCTAGATTGCTGCAGGCCCAGATACAGATAACGATGCGCACTGTGGCCTCACAGCCGTCGCGACAGTTGCGTCACTGTGCTAGCGATCTTTTATATATCTGCTCGTTGAATGAGTGGTTATTTGATAGAGAACTATTTGCGGAGATATTATGTTATGCAGCGACGTTAGTTTGCCCTGCGAAATATTGTTAGAAATGTTATTGGTAATGTAGGTGAATTATTTACCCCGTTGCGGACTGGTTTTCTCGAAATGACCACCAGATGTCAGGACTAGTTCGCATTACTATTGAGGCGATGGTAACTGGTCGCGTCGGCAGCGTTACCACATCGGCGGTGAAATATCTGGACGCCTCGGCGAAATCCTTGGACGCGTCGGCGAAATATTTTGGACGCGTCGGCGAAATCCTTGGACGCGTCGGCGAAATATTTTGGATACGTCGGCGGCGTTTTGGTCGTCTCGGCGGCACACGATTGATCGCCTCGGCAAGGATACCACTTCGGCGACATATTTTTTGGACACTTAAACATATCACATTTGTCGCCTCGGTAGGTAGTCTTTTCGGCGAAATGTGTTTTCACGATGTTGTTTATATCAGTCTACATCCAATGGCATGCGTTATATAGATAAATAAATTAATTGTAAATAAAAAGTTGAATTAAATTATGCCGATTTATAACAAACGAAAGCCTTTTAAACGGCACATTGCGAATTTGCGGAATTGGGAATCTAGGGCATTTCAAATCGCTAAACCTCGGCATATAGCATTTGTCGCGTAGGTAGTCTTTTCGGCAAAATGTGTTGTCATGATGTGTTGTTTATATCACTGATAGCTGCACTTCGTTCGTCTAGCTCTTTGTCACCTCGGTAGGTAGTCGATTCGGCGAAACTATGGTATGCGTTATATCACTGATAGCTGCATATTGATTAATGATTATTCGACGATATGATGCTGAGTAGTTAAGAAAATATCGTACAAACATCGTGGTCTGTTGCAGTAATAACAGCAAGTATACGTGTACTCGTAACCCTCGTAGGAAGGAGCTACTCTTCCTTGTAGTAACTGCCATGCTATTTAGGGTGACCCTACTTAGAATCCCTTTGTTCATGCTCAATCAAATTTAGGTCGAGTAAACTTGGAACAAAGTGCTCTTTGTTTTACGTTGGCATTAGTCACGTTCGCCGATGGCTTCATTGTTAAGACCTCCAGTCAATTTATTGTCAAGTTAAATAATTACACTAAAAAAAATTGCTAATAAGACAGTAAATACAGTATGTTAAACGAGTGTAAAAATGTGTACAGGATAATATATATATATATATATATATATATATATATATATATATATATATATATATATATATATATATATATATATATATATATATATATATATATATATATATATATATATATATATATATATATATATATATATATATATATATATATATATATCTATATATATATCTATATATATATATATATATTATTATATATTCTTCTTGTAAAGACGACGACCTTTTGCCACTTGACTTTTAAAGACTTGAAAATCTGTATATATATATATATATATATATATATATATATATATATATATATATATATATATATATATATATATATACTCACAGGTTTTCAAGTCTTTAAAAGTCAAGAGGCAAAAGGTCGTCGTCTTTGCAAGAAGAATATGTACATTATACATTTGTGAGGGCTACATTATATTACAACCACATTCGTTTATGGTTTATTATCATCTAAACAATAATTCTTGTTATCGTCTTAATGGTAGACCGACTAAATCATGGCTAACTTGTGTATAAATATATAACGCTTTCAATGACAAAATAATCAGAACAATCTGCTCAGAACTCGATCTGCTTGCGCTGTGTACCACTTGCGGTACTATCAGAGAAAACATCAAACATACTTTGAGGAGCTTAGGGAAGCCAGTCAGACCGTGCATAATTAACAGGCACCGACGCTAATGCCTGAGGAATTTTGATCGACGGGCTCAGTCTTGATTGTAGTCTAGATGTTCAAACAGTGTGATTCTGAATCGATACTCTCTATTCACGCTTCCCCGTTTACTGTCATTATGTGGCTTCTAAGCGAATATGGTACAAAGACAAACACATAAATCAACAGGAAGCGTTATAACTTATAAGTGAGCAACTGAGAAAATTTACCGTGTCACTTTGCAGCAGTTTAAGTAAAAACTAGTACATTTTTGTTAGTATTTGCATTTAAATTGGTTTTAGTAGGAGTCTTCCATTCCACAATAATTGGTTTTGTTTTCCTTTTACGAAAATATATATTATTATATTTTGATTGCACGTATTCAGTTGTATAACATTGACTATATTGCTAATACACGTATGTGTGTACACACACACACACACACACACACACACACACACACACACACACACACACACACACACACACACACACACATATATATATATATATATATATATATATATATATATATATATATATATATATATATATATATATACATATATACATATATATTTATATAAATATATATATATATATATATATATATATATCACAGTTATCACAATATTAACAACATTCGGCGAAGTGTCATTCTAGAAATGACGCCGACTCGACCAAATTCAAAATTATTTGGTTGCATCGGCAACGATACCACTTCGGCACGAGTAAACGTTATTTCGCCGACGCGACCAAATTCGCCACCGACGCGTCCAAAAATGGCGTTTCCAATGTTTGCTTAATTGGTTCTTCCTGTTCACACGTTCATAAGTATTACGTATTACGATTGTGTATTAACTTGCCCAGGATACTGTTTATTGGGATAATATCATTAGAACATGACGTTTGATCGTTCCATAATAACGATGAGTGTTTTATTCATGACAGCTATTCCGAGTAACAGTCGCCGTGTTGGTTAGAGTTATTTGCCGTTTGAATTATATTGTAAACACTATTTAACTTTTGGTTTTAAACTTGTAACATATTCGCCGTTTTAACTGGGATAGTTGAGCTTTTATTCCTTCTGTTAATAAATGTTATATACTTATTCTCTTTGCCTTAGTTGTGTTTGATTGGCCGAGCAACAGTCTGTTAAGCAAGACTAGGGAAGTGATGTAGCCATATTGCCGAAAGAGACTGGCCGAAATGGAACTTTGCCTTTTATGTAAACGCAAAAGTTTGTAGCGATATCATCCCATCGCTACGGTTGTTCTCCAAGATTCTCCCGTCTATCGTATGGAATTAGAAATGCTACAGGGTGTTATTTAAAATGTATCAATGCAAAATTATTCACATAACTGAGTCATAAGGTAAATGTTGTCCTGGCTATTCTCGCTTGCCGTGATTTGTTGTCAAACGTATGTTTGCCAAAATAATGTTTTTAAAGGTAGACAACAGTCAGTTTTCTTTTTACACTGTTTAAACTGTGATAAACATGCTAACGGTACAGGCTACATTTCGGGTTGTATAAATCATAAAACAAAAGAGTAAACAGTCGTGATACAATTTGTTTTAATTATTTAAGTGAAATATGATCATGATTATGGTAAATCAGTCACCCACATTCCAAAAATAACTGTTATCAAGAACGATTTAATTTGAAGTGTACTGATGAAGTATCCAAACTAATCATGGTAATACATAACAAATGTTTACATTAGTATTCTTGCAAAACGTGGTTAAGCGTACAATTACTACGTAATAAAATCCAATATCAACATACACAGTGACATAATAATAAATGCTATCATTATGGTATTTTTCTTTACTATTCTCCCAGTTAGTGGATACGCATGCGTTTCCATAGAAACAATAGCAACCAAATATGTATCTGTTAGTATAATAAATGTCATATATACATTTATACCATAACGTACGTATTTTCTGTGAGCTGAAACATCTTAATTTCCAATTTCTTTAAAACGAATATGTTAATCAAAACTTAGAGCAACTGCTAACGTTGGCATTTCATTACTTCCGTTCTGTCGACATTGCTTTGGTAGTAGTGTTTTTCAACACTGTCTTCCGGCAAACCGCCGCTACTGCGGTTGGATCGCTGGACCTTTACGGTGTAGCGCTTACATTTTTCCGGCGTTATAAACGTTCCGATTGACGTTTCTGCGCATGCGCGATATTTTGTAAAGTCATCAATGTGCAGCGAAATGACAAAGCTTGTATGGTATAAATACTACGGGTTGTTCGTCAGGGTGTATATAAGCTTGTATGGTATAAATACTACGGGTTGTTCGTCAGGGTGTATATAACCTATCAGCAAAATTATTTGTCGCAAATTAACACGAGGCAAACAAGCTTTGAGGCATATTTAGATAGGAAGCGTAAATGACGTCACTATTGTGCGCCATAATCCGTGACAGTGATTTATAAAAACCGTAATATTGTATTGCATTGAACGACCTTTTAAGAAACACTTCACAGTAATCATCACATGAGAGTTAACGAACAGCCCGTGGCATTTATACCAAAAATGCTTTGTTGCTTCGCTGTACATTGGTGATTTAACATTTATTGCGCATGCGCAGAACTGTCAATCGTAACGTTTTTAACGATCGGAAAAATGTAAGCGCGACAACGGTACATTATTAGTTCTGTTTTTTGGACGACAACTTCAACCTCTGATATGTGGGGGCGCTGTCGATTTCATCTGTAGGAGCAGCGGCTCCCTGTTGCGGGGTCATGGCAACCGCTTCAGTAGACGGCAACATCAAACTGTCATATGTGGGCGGGCTCGCGATTGTAGCTATAGGAGCGGCGGCTCCCTGCTGCGGGGTCATGGCAACCGGTGTAGTAGCGGTGTTTGTGAACACTGCAAACACACAATAGTAATTACAATAAGAACAACAACAGTATAATATTAAGAACAATGACACTGATGCTGGTCACACGATACTGATACTGATACGTAATATACAAAAGCACACCGTAGTCGGCAGGTTTAGTGGCTTGGCGGACTTTCGTGATGTGCCGTTGTGGTGAATCGAACACTGTACGATTTATTACATGTTCAGTGAGCTTGAACAACAACAATACGAGTAACTCGTCTTACCATAGTGTGTAACGACCTGCGGTCGTTTTTCCTTGCAGCACGCGCAGCAGCAGCAACAACAGCAGCAGGTGATGAGGAGGAGATTCAAGATAACGGAGACAATGTAGAGGAAGACGGCAGGAACAGTGGCCATGCTGCAGCAGAAATATTGAGTTATTAAATTTATGCACGCACGTACGCATTCACAAACATTTCAAAGTAAAACAAACATTACATCAACGCATACATACAAACATATACACAAGCACACGCCCACTAACTCATGGAAGCAGGCGTAAAAAGAGAAGGGCACGTAAACGCACAAACAGGCACACACACACACACACACACACACACACACACACACACACACACACACACACACACACACACACACACACACAAACACAAACACATACACACAGACATACTCAGGAATAAGCATACGCACACATACACACACACACAATGCATGTATACTTGTGTAAGTGCGTACGCTTATTCGTAAGTATGCGCACTCACGAATGTGTACACACACATACAGAGAGAGACACCACACACACACACACACACACACACACACACACACACACACACACACACACACACACACACACACACACACACACACACACACACACACACACACACACACACACACACACACACACACACACACACACACACACACATACACCCACACACCCACACACCCACACACACACGCACGCACGCGCACGCACACACACTCACAGTGTTTTAGTTGTGTCTTTATACTTATTAGATACACTGGGTGCAGCTATATTATAATAACTAGTTCAATCGGCAGTTTGCTTGCTTTACTCTGAATTACGTTTAATATTCTTTTCTGAAGCTGAACCTAGAGGTTTTGGCTTATGCCGTCTATAGATTAGCTGTACGTTCGCTGCAAATTAATGGTAATTGGAGATCAAACTGTTTTTTTTTTCACCATCGCCGTTTCGTCTGGGTAATATAATAGTTTAGGATTACAGATTTTATCAGACTATACATTCGCGCGTTAGTTGAAGATGGAATTTGTCGTTTGGTCGATGGATGAGTTACAATGTCGTTGCTATTCAGTAGTACTGTATCAAGCCTATGTTAACGCCCACTCTTTAAGCTGATGTTTAAGTACACTATTTCTATATACATGCTTAATGTTTCTAGTGTTGTATTTTGGTTTTATTCTAGTCGCCAGTCGGCATCACTATTAATAGTGTGATTTTTTATTCGACTGTATATGTGAGTGCTAGTTTCAGTGCATCTGTCTACTGTTTTTGTGTGTGCTTGTTTGCTTCAGTGCATCTGTCAAACATGTATGTCTGTGAATGCTTGCCTCAATGCATCTGCCTACTATTCCTGCTGATACATGCAATAAAGTAGGACATTCAAAGAGTGACGGTGGTAGTCAAAATACGCGCAGCCAAAAATAAGTGTACCTTTTATGTTGTTTTACTACTACATTATAGTGTACACGGCGGTAACAGCCTTCACTTGCTGTGAATGTGCTGTGTATTCTTCAATCCCACATACAATTTTCTCACTAACTTAGCCACTCACTCACACACCTACGGAGCCACTCACCCTTCCAGCCAGCCACTCACTCATCCACCCAGCCATCACTAACTCATACACCCACCCAGTCAACCATTCATTCACTCACTCACTAACCCACCCACTCACTCACCCACCCACCCAATTCAGCCAACCACTCACTCATAACTCACTCACCCAGCCACTCATTCACCCAGCCACTCTCCCACCCAGCCATCACTCACCCACCAAGCCACTAACCTACCCACTCACTCACCCAACCAGTCACTCATTCACTCACCCTGCCAATCACCCACCCAGCCACTGACATACCCTATCACTCACCCACCCATCCAGCAACTCACTCATTCACTCAGCCTGCCACTCACTCACCCACCCAATCACCCAGCCGGCCAGCCACCCACTCACCCACCCATCCACTCACTCACCCACCCAGCCACTAACCTACCCACTCACACATCCACACAGTCACTCATTCATTCACCCTGCCAATCACCCACCCAGCCACTAACATACCCTCTCACTCACCCACTCACTCACCCACCCAGCCACTCAATCACACACACACCCAGCCACTCAATCATTCACTCACCCAGCCACTCACCCACCCACTCACTCACCCACCCAGCCACTCACTCACCCACCCAGCCACTCACCACTCAGCCATTCACTAACTCACCCAGCCACTCACTCGCTCACCCACTCACTCACCCAACCACTCATTCACTCACCCAGCCACTCACTCACCCAGCCACTCACCACTCAGCCACTCACTAACTCACCCAGCCACTCACTCGCTCACCCACTCACCCACCCACCCAGCCACTCACTTACCCACCCAGCCACTCATTCACCCACCCAGCCATTCACTCACTCACCCACCCACTCACTCACCCACCCAGCCACTCACTCACTCACCCACCCAGCCACTCACTGAATCACTCACCCAGCCAGCGTCTCACTCACCAACCCACCTAGCCTCGCAATCACCTACCCAGCCACTCACCATCCACACAGCCACTCACCCACCCACTAGACTGAGTCTCCAGCCTTAGTGTTTGGCTTTTTTCACTGCGCCGTAAGACTTTGATTTTGAAGTAGTGTCTTGCAAATAGACCTTGTGACTTATTCATATAATGCTAATTTAACACGTTCATACTTTAGAAGTTGATTAATTCAATTTAAATAGTAATGCAATTAATTGTTATACTCTTACCCACAAAATGTAAATGCAAAGTGATTAATAACATTTGTGCAGCTACACCCATATGCAGTTATGACAAAAAGGTGTGTACATTATCACGTCACTAAACAAGTGAAGACCCTGGCACAACATGTAATAACTCATTGACCCTGAGTTATGGAAAACGAGATTTATAAATGTAACTATAACAGTATTTTATGGTTAATATATCTAATCGATTATGGCAACTGACCAAGCATCACGCACTGGCAACGTTCCATCCGGACAGCCTGTAAATAATGAAAGGAAACACAGTAACAGCATATATAATAGTTTTTATGTAACTATGTAGCCGCAACATGAAATGAGGTCAAACCTCTAAGCTTGCAACACTCACACACGCACGCATATCGATGATATGACTTTTTGCTTTCCCAAGAGCACCAGTAATAACTTGTGCCATCACCAGCTCATGGAATCGCTCAATGTGTGCTGTGTGTAATTCGATAACATCGTGAATTGCCCGCTTACGTTGGGGGCACCAAATTATATTACATTGTTGAGACGCAGTTGGATAGATTTCGTTGATATCGGAAAGAGAGTCAGACGGTAACGACCGACCCCGTCACTCAAAAGTTTGGTTTGGTTACATTTTGTTCATATCAGAAATAGTGTGTGTGTGTGTGTGTGTGTGTGTGTGTGTGTGTGTGTGTGCGTGTGTGTGTGTGCACGTGTGTGTGCATGCATCCGTGTAGCGTGCACGAGATCGTTCATGCGTGTCACACCAATGTGAACATGTTCACACCTTAGTAATACTAATACATGTATCATTCAATTCATTCTCATTTCATTTCAACACCACATCGCTTTACAAAGTAAATTCGGTGTTACTTACATGTGAAAGTAAAAGTAGGTTACGAATGTAAATGTTACATTACAAAACAGTGTAAATAGGACATATGTATTATAATAGATTAGCAGATTAAAAGAACGCATTGCGATAATAACACAATTTACAGAATTATGTAAATAATTTAGTAAAATACCTCTAAAAAAGAGTTAAGGACCTTCCTGAAATATACAAAATGGCATTGTGTTCTACTAGTCCAGTTCACTATGTACAGAAAAAATGTTTCGTTCAAATTTTTTGGAGATTTGCAAAACTATACATTTTTGGAAAGATTAGAACTTACTGAACCTGAAAAGTAATGTTTACATTTTTTCTAAACACTCTATGGCGGCCATCTTGGATTTTCAAAATGGCGACTATATTTGGCTCACATTTTGCAATATCTCGGCTTTTAAGCATCTTAGGCTTTTAATTTTTGTGTCTAATCATGCATTTTCAGAGACAAGGAATCTAATGGGACAACTTATAATGAGCTATATATAATGCATGACACTATTTTGGAAATTTTGGAATAAATACGTAAATTCTAAATAACAACCTGAGACTCAAATGGTAAATATTAGCCAACTTTTAGAGCATTGAAAATAGTATATCAGATTATCAAATGCACCCACTACAAGCGCTCCCTGCATGCCCACATTTACTCATACATGGCACTGTATGAGCTGGCGATCGATCAGTTCTTGAAGGACAACCCTGACCTGAAGGATGTGTGCCTAGAAGCTACCGCTGAGTTAGAGGAGGCCTGCTTTGTGGCAAGCAAGAACACAAAAGCTGAAACTGTGAAGCAAGCCAATGCCCATCTACTGCAAACGCTGACTCAGGAGAATGTGATGAAGAGGCTGCATAATTGGGAAGAACAGAAGGCCAAGAACGCAATGTTCCGTTCCATGATGAACTACCTGCACCGGGTGGAGACGATTCTCTACTTTGTAGCAGCATCTCGGAATGCTGATCTTCACCTTCATCTTGAAGCTGGAGAAGCGCTCAGCAAGCTGTTCTTTGCAATGGATAGGATCAAGTACAAGCGACTCTGGCCAAGCTAGATAGCAGACATGCATGCACTCAATATTGACCACCCAGAAACATGGAGAGAACTGGAAGAGAGCAACATTTCTGTGACCAAGAGCACCATCCCATTTATGTCCATCGGCGCTGATCATGCATGCGAACACCTCAACAAACTCATGAAGGTTCATGTTGGTCTGATTGGGATCTCCATCAACCCCAATGCAAGACAACGATTCTTGTTGGCTGCTCCAGAACTGTCCTGCCTAGCAAAGGAATTCAAGGACCAGTTCCGTGATGTTGGAAGCAAAGCAGTGGAACATGACGACTTTCCCCAAGCAAAATCAGGCGGGAGCATGGAACCATTAGTAGGATTAAGGATGCCATACAGAGTCACGGCAATCCATTTGCTGTTGAGGGCAACATGATCTACAACATTATAACCCATGCATACATCCCAGATGAGTACGTGCCACATATCCTGAACATAGATGACACGGGCCAGATGCTCTACGAAGACTGCGTGGCTGAGCGAGTCAATCGGGATGTCAGCCTGTGGGCCCCTGTGAAGAAGCAAAACAACAAGATGTACATGTCTAGCAACAAGACGCATAAAGTCAAGATTCGCGACAAGATCATAGACCTGAAGGAAACCAAATACCTGTATGGGAGGTTGATGGTCCTTGCCCGCTCAAACAGAGAAATTGACCAGAAGCAGGCAGTTGGCACCTACGAGTTCACACTGACACCAAGGGCACTCTTTTCCCCAAATGGCTCGGTATTGCCATGCAATGACAAGTCCAAGCTTATCCATGTACTTGAGAAGTTGACAACACGATAAACAACAGAAGCATACCAACAGTCAGATGAAGACCCCATAGAGACTGATGCAGATCCCCCTGATCACCGTCGGAAGATTGCTGTGGTAGATGGCATGGTCCTTGTCCAGAAAATGACAACGAAACCAGCAACTGTAGTGACAGTGAAGGATCTCAGTGTATATTTCAATGACAGCCTGATGAACCTCACGAGAAACTTTGATGAGGTCATCGTTGTCTTTAACACATACAAGGCTGATTCTCTGAAGAGCACAACCAGGCAAAAGAGGCGAACAGGAAAGGATCCAGTCCAGTACCAAGTCCGAGATGAGACCAGCATCAGGCACATCACAATGAGTCGATTTCTGTCACATGAACAGACAAAGGCTGATCTGACAGAATATTTGGCTGAGAAACCTTTGGACTACAGCAAAGATTCATCCAAGCTGGTCATCACCTCAGCTGCGGGCCACACCTGGAGCAACAAGGATGTGGGCCCCTTTCCAGATAACAACCTCGAGGAAGCAGACACCTTGATGATATGCTTAGGAGTGTCTGCAACAGAGCGAAACTCAAGGAATGCAGAAATGACATTATTTTCTCCTAATACTGATGTCCTCGTCTTGATCATAGCCAGTTGTGATTTGTTGCCAAAGAACACACCAATCTCAATGGTCTCTGGTGTCCATCAGATCAAGCCATTATGGACATCATTGGGGCCGGAGAAAGCAAAGGCCTTACCAGCATTCCATGCGTTCTCTGGGGCAGACAACACTGGAAAGTTTGCACGATTCGGCAAGGCAACCTGGTTCAAGCAGTTCCTGGAGTCTGACGATGATGTCATCAGGGCCCTGTGCATGCTTTGTGATGACACGGATGTGACGGAGGACTTCCTGGAATCAACCTTGGCCAGGTTTGTGTGCACTGCATACTGTCCAAAGGGCCTCCATATCTCAAGCATTCCTGATCTACGTTGGCACCTATTTTGCAAATACATGGCAGAAAGTGAGAAGCTACCACCTACCATGGGTGCCTTCAAGCAGCACATTTTGAGGACGCATGTGGAAGCTAGAGTCTGGGGCCAGGCTGCCCATCTCAAGCAGGTCCCGTCGGACGCACTGCAGAATGGCTATCACAAGTATCACGATGATGGCCAGCTCAACCCAACCACCACTGATGTGCCACCAGCACCGAAGGCTATCATTGAGATGGTCAGGTGTCAGTGCAAGGGGAACTGCACGTGCAAGTCAAATAACTTACCTTGCACAGATCTCTGCATGTGCAACACACATTGTGAAAACGACGAAGACACATCCTACGAGAATCGTGATTCAGATGATGACAGTGATGACTAATGTCATTTGTTTGATATATCTTAATGTCTAGAACCAGAGGGGCTATTCATTGTTCTAATGTGACGATCCTTTGCATATTATAATTAGACTACTGCGATGAAACATTTGTTTCTATCAGGTACACAATAATTACATTTTGGTCATTTTTTGAGTAAACATTGTGACTTATACTGTCTTGCATTAAATGTAGTGCATTGTAAGTTGTCTCATTAGATTCCTTGTCTCTGAAAATGTGTATATTTAAACACCAAAATCAAAAGCCTAAGACGCTTAGAAGCCGGGATATTGCAAAATGTGAGCCAAAAATAGTCGCCATTTTGGAACTCCAAGATGGCCGTCATAGAGTGTTTAGAAAAAATGTAAACATTACTTTTCAGTTTCAGTAGGTCCTACACTTTCCAAAAATGTATAGATTTGCAAATCTCCCAAACATTTGAACGAAATTACATAAGGAACAGGACTATACGATGTAATGGAAGCAAATTCCAAATTACTGCGCATGACAGAGTTCGTCGGCAGAAAGTTTCAGGTTATTCGTAGGAACGACAAGAGACGAAAGGAGACTGCAATAAGGAACATAAGTTGTTACACGTACTATGATATAAATTACTGTGAGCATTTATGCTACAACATGTCCATATAAAACAAACAATACAACGGCCATTTCAAAACATCAATTACTAAGCAATTCATAGAGTGATTAATAAATAAATACAATGTAATCAGGGGATCACCAAAACGCTTTCAAGACGAAATGGAGAGTGTTATGAATGTCTCTCAACGGCCCAGCGCGCATGTCGTATTCACACAAGACAAAAAGTAGACCACCCCACGTACGCGAGCACAGGTATTTTGGAACAGTTGCTAAGTTCACTTACCGTTGGCGGCATAAATGGGATTAATTCCGCACACGAGGATTACAAGTAGAGCTGCCGTAGGATTCATGGTTGCTGGTTCAACACGAAAGCAACAGTTGACACAAACAAACTTTAATATATAAACCAGCGTAGTTATGTGGGTGATTGACCACTCCTCGCCCTGCTTAACGGGGTGACGAAGGGGAGGGAAGGTAGCACATGCGTATATAATGTCACAATGCATAGAAGTTTGGCACAATGTCATCAACATAGTGACTTCATAAGAGTGTTGCGTTCTACTATGACTGAACCGACTCTTATTATCTTCACTTAACTACTACTCATTGCACAGTGTCAGTGCCTGGGACCCTGCGTGTAATGGGCATGACACCACTTAATTATTCATGAATTTCTGGACTAGGAAGCACTCGGCTACAAAATGGGTTTTCCCCAGCCTAATTTCTGGTAACAACGTGACTATAACCGGGAGAGTGTCTGATTGGTTACTAAGTAATAAGCCGAGTTTCTGATTTGTCTCTATTCTGCAATTATTTTGCGTACAAATGTTCACGTTTCGAAATAAAATTGTGGTTGCTTAAAACAGAAGAAACGACTAACAATAAGTATTTCACGGTATTTGTGAACATTCGTGAAAACACCCCTTGTCAAGCATTGTAGCAACTCAATCGATAATGACCCGTGACGCCACAACCTTAATCCGTATAGGCGTGCCTACAAACACACGCATCAATGGTTATCAAGTGTTGTAAATATTATTTTAAAATGTATCGGGGGTAAATTTCCACAAGAGATATTGACTTTAAATTTAGCAAATTCATTGTACCTTTTAGTATTATTAAGTTAAGTGTGCTGGTTTGTGTTGTGTTGTATTGTTGTTGACGAAGTTAATAAACTTTCACTCAACTACACGTACAAGTGGGTGCAGTAGATTGTGACGACGTTGGATTATGCTTGTTAACTGACCCATAACGCGTTTTGCGCCAGAACAGTGTTGATGTCAATCTACTGGGTGACTAAGTACCACCGCTCAGCCGTATTGAGTGTTCCGCAGGAATGTTCCGTACACCCCACGGCGTTTACTTTATCGCGACTGCAAAGTAGGTCGCAGTGTGCGCTGTGTCTCGGCATTAACCGATCATTGGCGATACTACGAGCGGGTGGCTTCGCTATATATTACAGTCGCCCCGGTGGAAATTAACAAGTTCACCATTGACTTAATGGCGGCCTCGCCCAAACAGTTTAATTCCGACTAGTTACCTCATTCTCACTCCCTCACTCCCTCACTCCCTCACTGTCTCACTCCCTCACTCCCCCTCTCCCTCACTCCCTCACTACCTCACTCACTCCCCTCTCCCTCACACACTCCCTCATTCACTCACCAACTCACACTGTATCTCTTTCCCTCTCTCTCTCTCTCTCTCTCTCTCTCTCTCTCTCTCTCTCTCTCTCTCTCTCTCTCTATCTCTCTATCTCTCTCTCTCTCTCTCTCTCTCTCTCTCTCTCTCTCTCTCTCTCTCAGTCTCTCGCCAGTAGTATAGTAGGGATCATGCTGGAGCGGCGCGATCGAAACGCCGTGGAAGGGAGGAAGGTCAAAGGTCACGTGTCAGAGGTCATATATATATATATATATATATATATATATATATATATATATATATATATATATATATATATATATGTATGTATGTCTGCCTGCCTGCCTGCCTGCCTGCCTGCCTGCCTGCCTGCCTGCCTGCCTGCCTGCCTGCCTGCCTGCCTGCCTGCCTGCCTGCCTGCCTGCCTGCCTGCCTGCCTGCCTGCCTGCCTGCCTGCCTGCCTGCCTGCCTGCCTGCCTGCCTGCCTGCCTGCCTGCCTGCCTGCCTGCCTGCCTGCCTGCCTGCCTGCCTGCCTGCCTGCCTGCCTGCCTGCCTGCCTGCCTGCCTGCCTGCCTGCCTGCCTGCCTGCCTGCCTGCCTGCCTGCCTGCCTGCCTGCCTGCCTGCCTGCCTGCCTGCCTGCCTGCCTGCCTGCCTGCCTGCCTGCCTGCCTGCCTGCCTGCCTGCCTGCCTGCCTGCCTGCCTGCCTGCCTGCCTGCCTGCCTGCCTGCCTGCCTGCCTGCCTGCCTGCCTGCCTGCCTGCCTGCCTGCCTGCCTGCCTGCCTGCCTGCCTGCCTGCCTGCCTGCCTGCCTGCCTGCCTGCCTGCCTGCCTGCCTGCCTGCCTGCCTGCCTGCCTGCCTGCCTGCCTGCCTGCCTGCCTGCCTGCCTGCCTGCAGGGAGTTGGGGAGTGAGGGAGTAGGGGAGTGAGGGAGTGAGGGAGTAAGGGAGTGAGGGAGTTGGGGAGTGGGGGAGTGAGGGAGTGAGGGAGTGGAGGAGTGAGGGAGTGAGGGAGTGAGGGAGTGAGGGAGTGGAGGAGTGAGGGAGTGAGGGAGTGAGGGAGTGAGGAAGTGAGGAAGTGAGGGAGTGAGGGAGTGAGGGAGTGAGGGAGTTGGGGAGTGGGGGAGTGAGGGACTAGGGGAGTGAGGGAGTTGGGGAGTGAGGGAGTGGGGGGAATGGATGAGTGGGAGGAGTGATGGAGTAGGGGAGTGAGGGAGTTGGGGAGTGGGGGAGTGAGGGAGTGAGGGAGTGGAGGAGTGGAGGGGTGAGGTAGTGAGGGAGTGAGGGAGTGAGGGAGTGAGGGAGTGGAGGAGTGAGGGAGTGAGGGAGTGAGGGAGTGAGGGAGTGAGGGAGTTGGG
>OZ024860.1:46802706-46857706 GCA_964017155.1 Oasisia sp. SBJ-2009 | reverse complement strand
GTTATAACAATTAAATGCATTAATATTTAAAATGGATCAATCAATTTCTAAAATGTGAACTTGTTAAACCAACATTATCTGAATAAGTCACAAGATCTATATCCAAGACATAACTACAAGAAAAATTGTCTTACGACGCAGTGCAAAAATTAGCCAAAGTCTAAAACTAGTGACTGAATACAAGGGTTGGTGACTGAGTGAGTTGTTGAGTGAGTGAGTGAATGAGTGAGTGGGTGGGTGGGTGAGTAGTGAGTGAGTGTGTGGGTGAGTGAATGGGTGAGTGAGTGGGAACGTAAGTGAGTAAATTGTATGTGGAGTTGAAAATACACAAGACGTTCGCTGCAAGTGAAGGCTGTTACCGCCGTATATACTATGCAATAGTACTAGACTAGTGTAATATGTGTGCTTTATGGTTGCAACCATTGGCAACATTAAAACAAGTATTTTTGGCCGCGCATATTTAACCACCTTCGTCACTCTTTGAAATTCGTACTTTATTTCATGAATCAACAGGAACAGTGCTAATGCATTGTTGCGATTAGGAACGTAGTACGTAATACAAGATACAGTAGGAGAAGAACGAAACATAAATTATTCTAAACTCAACCCCTTTATGTTACAGGGGACCAACCCATTCATGTTATAGGAGGACCTATCCATTCACATTACCTCCGCATAAGGTTGTATAATATGTTTTTTATTAAGACATTTTGGTAGTTGTTAGTACCACGATACTCTACAAGGAATATCCTACTGCTCGTTGGATAATGCTATTGTCAGTGCTATATATCATATTGATAACGGTTATAGTTATGCTTATATTTTTGTATATTGTAATTTATTTTAATAAAATTAGTTATGCTTATGTATGGGTATATCATAATTTAACTCTAAACGACATCATGCCAAAAACACGCATCGTTCGTTATTTACATATACTGATCTATATCACAGGTCAGACACCGACGTTTGAAACGGATGGATTTATAAAATGGCCACCATTTATGTCACGTCGTTGGTACTTTTTATTCACTGAGGATATTACCAAGTTTAAACAGACGTAACATGAGTTCCACCCGCAGAAATGCGAGAGTGTGCATGTGTACATGTGTTTATGTTTAAGCGTTTGGGTGAGTGTTTGCGTGTTTGTGTTTGCTTGTGCTCGCGCGAGCGCGTGCGTGTGTCTGTAAATGCGTGTGCATATGCGTATGCATGCATGACTGTTTGTGTATAGTTACGTAGATGTGTTCTGCGGGGATATTTATGTGGGTATTATTTTCCAAATGGGTGGTTGTTTGTGTATGTGTGTGTGGTGTGTTTTTGTGTGTGTATGTGTGTGTGTGTGTGTGTGTGCGTGTGTGTGTGTGAGCACGTATTCATGAGTGCACACAGTCAAGAATAAGCATATGCACTCACACACATACACACAACACCACACATATTCACGTACCCATTTGGTGTGTGTGTGTGTGTGTGTGTGTGTGTGTGTGTGTGTGTGTGTGTGTGTGTGTGTGTGTGATTTTGTTTGTGTGTATGATAGCGTATGCTTATCCGTGAGTGCGTGTGTGTGTTTACGTGCACTTCTCTTTGTGTGCGCGCTTCTGTGAGTTAGTGGGCGTGTGTTTATGAATCTGTTTCTATATATGCGTTTATATAATGTTTGTTTTCACTTTTAAATGTGTGTGCATAAGTACATGCGTGAATAATCACAATAACTCCATATTCATGTTGCAGCATGAGCGTCATTGTCGATATTTTAATCGCCGCCTTCGTCATTTTGTGGATCGTCGGCTTCTTCTACCGCATCTACCGCTGTTTCCGCTACTGCTGCTGCTGCGAGGAACATCAATCGCAGTTCGATACAATATATGGCAAGTTGAGTTACTCGTATTATTGTTCAAGCTTACCGAACCTGTAATACATTTTACGATGTCCGATTCCCCACAACGGCACATCTCATTATAATCGTTCGGAGTCTTCAACCTCTTAACTGACCCCGTCTATCACACGACCTGTTGCCTCCCGAAAAGGTCCGCCCAGACACCAAGCCTTTGCCGACCACGTGGTGCTTTTGGATATTACGTATCAATATCGTGATGAATATCAACGTCATTATTCTTATTATTATATTGTTGTTGTTCTTATTGTAATTACGATTGTGTGTTTGCAGTGTACACAAACACCGATACTGCACCGGATGCCAATACCCCGCAGCAGGGAGCCGCCGCTCCTATAGCTACAATCGCGAGCCCGCCCACATATGACAGTTTGATGTTGCCGTCTACTGGAGCGGTTGCCATGACCCCGCAACAGGGAGCCGCTGCTCCTACAGGTGCAATAGAAAGCGCCCACACATATGAGAGGTTGATGTTGCCGTCTACCGCAGCAGGGAGCCGCCGCTCCTACCGAGTTTGATAGGTTGTTGTGTTGCCGTCCAAATAACAAGGAATAATAATGTACCACAAAAGTCAAGCAGTCCTCCCGCCGTATCGCCGTCTGCCGGAAGACAGTGTTGAAAAACACTACTACCAAAGCATTGCTGAAAGGACGGAAGTAATGGCATACCAGTGTTATCAGTTGCACTAAGTTTGGATTAACATAATTCGTTTTAAAGGAAATGAAAACTAGAATGTTTCAATTCACAATAATATATATGCTATTATCTAAATGTTTATGTGACATTTATTATTCTAACAGGTACATATTGCGTTGTTATTGTTTCAATGGCAGCGCATGTGTATCCACTATATGGGAGAATACTAAAAAAATACCACAATGATAGCATTTATTACTATGTCGCTTGTGTATGTTGATATTGGATTTTATTACGTAGTATAGTATGCTTAACCACGTTTTGCAAGATTACTAATGTAAACACTTGTTACGTATTATCATGATTAGTTTGGATACTTATGTGTTCAATTAAATATCAAATTTCACCAAGACACTTCAAATTAAATCGTTCTTGATAACAGTTATTTTTGGAATGCGGGTGACTGGTTTACCATAATCATTATCATATTTCACTTAAATAATTAAAACAAATTGTCTCTCGACTGTTCACTCTTTTGTGTATGATTTATACAACCCGAAATGAAGCGTGTACCGTTAGCATGTTTATCACAGTTTAAGCAGTGTAAAAGTAAACTGACTGTTGGCTACCTTTAGAAAACATTTGTTTGGCAAACAAATCACGGCAAGCGAGAATAGCCTGGACAACTTTTACCTTATGACTCAGTTATGTGAATTTTGCGTTGATACATTTTAAATGACACCCTGTAGCATTTCTAATTCCATACGATAGACGGGGGAATCTTGGAGAACAATTGTAGCGATGGGAATATATCGCTACACAATCTTGCGTTTACATAAAAGGCAAAGTTCCATTTCGGCCAGTCTCTTTCGGCAATATCGCTTCATCACTTCCCTAGTCCTACTTAACAGACTGTTGCTCGGCCAATCAAACACAACTAAGGCAAACAGAATAAGTGTATAAGATTTATTAACCGAAGGAATACAACCTAATATATCCCAGTTAAAAGGGGAATATGTTACAAGTTTAAAACCAAAAGTGAAATAGTGTTTACAGTATAATTCAAACGGCAAATAACTCTAACCAGCACGGCGACTGTTACTCGGAATAGCTGTCATGAATAAAACACTCATCGTAATTATGGAACGATCAAACGTCATGTTCTAATGATATTATCCCAATAAACTGGGCAAGGGCAAGTTAATACACAATCGCAATACGTAATACTTATGAACGTGTGAACAGGAAGAACCAATTAAGCAAACATTGGAAACGCCATCATAATTTGCGTAGGATCAGGGTTTACAAAACATAAATAATTACTCAGTTGCTTAATTAGCAGATGTCGCTGGCGTCTAACTGACGTTCATTTAATTCCTTGTGTCATACTAACTTCTTGATTACCATCATATATCTACAAGTACATCGTTATAATACTAAACAGTCATCGCCTCAATAGTAATGCGAACTAGTCCTGACATCTGGTGGCCATTTCGAAAAAACCAGTCCGCAACGGGGTAGATAATTCACCTACATTACCAATAACATTTCTAACAATATTTCGCAGGGCAAACTAACATCGCTGCATAATATAATATCTCCGCAAATAGTTCTCTATCAAATAACCACACATTCAACGAGCAGATAAATAAACGATCGATAGCATAGCGACGCAACTGTCGCGACGGCTGTGAGGCCATACTTAATTAGGGCACTCGGATTAAGCCACTCGGATTAGGCTACCCAGATATATATAAATACAACGTATTGTAAAGAACATACTATCAATAAACAGTTGTAATTTTGCGTGAATGATCACAAACAAATATAATGACACGCCTACACAAAATACCGCTCTAATCATACATATTTTCTGGTAACATTACGGATAGAGTTGTACAAACAGCGACTGCACGTTATATCGATCTCGCATATTTTACTATTTACATAAACGAACGTCCAACTGTTGTGCATCCGTCTGTCGTTACGTAAAGGGTAGGTGAACCCATATACAACACCACGCTCCATCAGATTTTATATGATTTTAAAGACGCTGAATACCTGATTTTATTACACACATTTACATTATCGCTCGGGGAGGGCGTTGCTGTCGTCACGCACCAGCAGTTCGGCCAGGTGTGTTGAATTCCTGGGAGCGACGACCCGTGTCGAAACTGGCCGGTGCATTGTTTCCCCATGCCGGTTGACATGTTGACACGCCGAACCCGCACAGGACAATTCGCATTGTGTCACACAATGACAGGGGTTACCCAGTCGTGACGGCCGGATTCGTCGTACTCGCAATTCTGCCGATGATTGTGGCGGTCGGCGTCTGGGCGGCACCATCACGTGGACCGTCGGCATCGGCAGCACCGGTTGCTGGCCGTGAACCGTTGACAGAACTCACGCATATCGTCTTTGTGAGGCCATTGCTTGGCAATAAAGGGGTCCACATTATCAATGGAAACGTGGTGAACACAAAAACAGCAAGATTCGGATTAAACGGAAAAGGCATGCGAATAGCTAGCTGGAACATAAATCATGTCTCTAATAAAATGCATGATTTAAAAAGTGTACTACAAGTTGCTCCACGCCCAATAGATGTTCTTGGCATTTCTGAAACATTTCTCACCCCAAATGATCATGACGCGAGACTTGCGATTGACGGCTTCCATCAACCTGAAAGACTGGACCGTTAAGGGAAGCGTGGTGGTGGACTGCTGGCATATATATCGACAGCGTTCAGTCACGTCCGTCGTCGTGACCTAGAGTGTGACGACATAGTATAGCTGTGGATTGAAGTTATGCCACCAAGATGCGTGTCTTTCCTTGTCGGCTTCATTTATCGACCGCCTGGCAGTACAATTCGAACAGATCGAGAAATCGTATCGAACATTGAAAACGTTCTGTGTCTGACCACGGACGTCTACGTGTTGGGTGATGTCAACATGGATCTGATGAAAGGCACAAACTACACTTTATACAATGACTTGATCATGCTGGGACTCGATCAGCTTATAAGCGAAATTACACGCCCAGAATCGAAATCGTGTATCGACCATGTGTACACCAACAACCTTACAAACGTACTGACATCTTCTGTCGTGTCAATCGGTCTTTCGGATCACTGCCCAGTGACTGTTGTACGCAAGCACAACGGGTCTTTTGCGAAGACGAAAGTACATAAAACGATCCAGTACCGAGATTTTAAACATTTTAATGAACATATTTTTTTAGAACAACTAATAAATGTGCCGTGGTCCCTGATCGACATGATGGACGATGTTGACGAAAAGCTGGACTTATTTGAGCAAATGTATATATCTGTACTGAACGAGCATGCTCCGATTGTAGTCAAACGTGTTAAAACTGTCAAACAACCCCCCTGGTTTAACGCCGATCTGGCGCAATCCATAGCTGCCCGAGATCGGCTGTTTAACTGTGCGAAAACCTCAACTGACCCTCATGCAATGGCGGTGTATAGACGTGCTACGAACCGTGTAAATCACGATATTCGGAAAGCAAAGCGAGAGTTCTTCTTAAATTCTCTAGAAACACAATCGCCAAATCCACGCGTAATATGGAATCACATTAAATCATCTTTGGCTACAACTAGTGCGGTTCAACCGAGACTAACCATCCAGAACTTTCAGCCACAACCCCACGCAAAAATGATGGCTGATAAATTTAATGAACACTTCGCTACGATAACATCAACATTTGGTACAACGACAACTACCGTTAATCAGTCAAATTACACAAGATTGAGAACATATATTAGACAAAAGAACCCTGAAAATGTGTCATTTAAATTGCCCAATATAACAACTGAATTTGTTCACAAACAATTGCGAAAGATGTCAGCAACTAAAGCAACATGATTAGATGGTATCAGCTGTAAGCTGCTTAAACTGAGTGCCGAAATAATTGCACCGCATATAGTGAACATCTGCAATGCCAGCATCAACAGTGCGCACTTTCCGCGACCATGGAAGAAGGCCAGAGTTGTACATCTGTACAAAAGCGGAGACACAAACGACGTCATGAACTATAGACCTATATCTGTATTGCCAATTATGTCTAAACTTCTGGAACGCCACGTGCACAATCACTTGTACATGTACCTCACAGAGTTCAAACTACTGCTAGACGAACAATCCGGTTTCCGAGAGAACCGGTCGTGTGAAACCGTGTTACTTAAGATGACCGACTATTTCCTGAGCAATATTGACCAAGGCAACTTGTGTGGTGTGGTGTTAGTCGACCTGAGAAAGGCATTTGATTTGGTTAACCATGAACTGCTTTTACTCAAACTTGACTTGTATGGTTGTCATGGAAACGAACTAGCATGGTTCAGGTCTTATCTTAGCGAACGTTACCAATGTGTGAAGTATGACAGTGTGTTGTCAGACCCTCTACCGGTAACAACGGGTGTGCCAAAAGGCTCGATACTCGGACCTTTACTTTTTATTATGTTCATGAATGATGCTGTTTTAGAAATATCTGAAGCCAGAATTGACATGTATACCGATGATTCCACAGTCTATGTTGCCGGCAAATGTGTTGCCGATATAAACCGGACTCTAACAACCCATTCGAAACCATTGTCTCAATGGATTAAAGCAAATCGCATGGTTCTTAACGCCGATAAAACCGAATGCATGCTGTTAGGCACCAGACAGAAACTTCAACGCGCAACTCCAAACTTCTGTGTATATGGCAACAACTCTATAGTGAAACCCGTCCAGGTCCATAAATTACTTGGTTTATACGTGGACAGTAATCTGACCTGGAACACACACGTAACCAAGCTGTGCGCCAAGTTGCGCAGCCGTTTGTATTTGTTCAATCAGGTGAAAAGACTAATGCCACTACATGCTCGGAAACTATACTTTTCAGGAATCGTTCAACCACTAATTGATTACGGGTGTGTTATATGGGGAAGCTGTGGACACAGTTTGCTGATGAACGTTCATAAGATGATGAAACAATATACGCGTGTAATTTGGAATGTAAAAGACCGGCGACAGATTTCGACTGTAACACTGTTTCGTACTCTAGGATGGTTGCCAATTGATGTTCGGATACGTTATTTCACTTCCATTGTAATGTATAATGTCATGCATGGGCACGCCCCTGGCTACCTCACTGATCTGTTCGTGTTAAACAACAGTGTGCACAATCATCACACTCGCAGCAGCACAAATATTCATGTGAAGAAATACAACCTGTCCTTAGGCCAGCGCACATTTGCTTACAGGGGTGCGAAACTTTGGGACACGATCCCGGAATGTATAAAAAATGCGAATAGTGTAGATACCTTTAAAACACACTGTTTAAAGTTTCTCGTGAAAGATGTGTACAATTGCATGCATTTCCCGATAGATACGCTTGAGTGATTGTTTGCATTTCGCAGGTAGATTGTTTTGGATTCAAATGAAATGTTAAATTCTTTTAATTTTTTTTGTTTTTTGTTATTTTGTTTTTTATACAATTGTGCCATCGATCTATTTTATATAAACGTTTTTTTTATTATAATCAATACTTTTTCTTTTAAATAATGTTAAATAATATATTAATGTAATTATTTTTATTATTCTAATATTTTATATTTAATAATATTTTAATAATATGTATTTGTTTATAATTACAGTTTATCTAATTTTATTTTTATCTATTTATTGCTACAGCGGTTATGTTTATATTGTTGTGAACTATATATTTTATCTAAAGCTTTATTGTATGTATGTATATGATGTATGTATGCATGTAAGATGATGGCCCAATGAAAATCACGATATACCACGTGACATGGTTACCATCAAGAAATAAAGCTTTTACTTACTTCCTTACTATAGATACATTTTAAGATGGAACAAAGACAAACCGTTAATCTCGCGCGCAAAGCTGACAACAGGCGGCTGCGCAACCGTCAGTGCGCATCGTTATATATATCTGGGCCTGCAGCGCTCTAGAGGCCAGGATAAAACAGATAAGCAGCAAGGGTTGCAGCGGTTAACGTTAACATGCAATGACTGTAGTTATAATAAAAATCGCTAGTCAGTGACTGGGCTTAATGCCAATACGCATACAAGTCACAGGGTCACATACACACAAATATATATATATATATATATATATATATATATATATATATATATGACCTCTGACACTTCACCTTCCTCCCTTCCTCCCTTCCTCCCTTCCACCCTTCCACCCTTCCTCCCTTCCTCCCTTCCTCCCTTCCTCCCTTCCTCCCTTCCTCCCTTCCTCCCTTCCTCCCTTCCTCCCTTCCTCCCTTCCTCCCTTCCTCCCTTCCTCCCTTCCTCCCTTCCTCCCTTCCTCCCTTCCTCCCTTCCTCCCTTCCTCCCTTCCTCCCTCCCTCCCTCCCTCCCTCCCTCCCTCCCTCCCTCCCTTCCTCCCTTCCTCCCTTCCTCCCTTCCTCCCTTCCTCCCTTCCTCCCTTCCTCCCTTCCTCCCTTCCTCCCTTCATCCCTCCCTCCCTCCCTCCCTTCCTCCCTTCCTCCCTTCCTCCCTTCCTCCCTTCCTCCCTTCCTCCCTTCCTCCCTACCTCCCTCCCTCCCTCCCTCCCTCCCTCCCTCCCTCCCTCCCTCCCTCCCTCCCTCCCTACCTCCCTCCCTTCCTCCCTTCCTCCCTTCCTCCCTTCCTCCCTTCCTCCCTTCCTCCCTTCCTCCCTTCCTCCCTTCCCCCCTCCCTTCCTCCCTCCCTTCCTCCCTCCCTCCCTCCCTCCCTTCCTCCCTTCCTCCCTTCCTTCCTCCCTTCCTTCCTCCCTTCCTCCCTTCCTCCCTCCCTCCCTCCCTCCCTCGGGTCATTGGCGATTGAGTTGTTACAAGGGGTGTTTTCTCAAATGTTCACAAATACCGAGAAGTACTTATTGTTTGTCCTTTCTTCGGTTTTAAGCAACCACAATTTTATTTCGAAACGTGAACATTTATACGCAAAATAATTGCCGAACATGTAAATACAAATAAGAAGCTTAGCTTGTTACTTAGTAACCAATCAGACACTCTCCCGGTTAAGGTCACATTGGTACCGCACAGTAGGCTGGGGGAAAACCGATTTTGTAGCCGAGTGCTTCCTAGTCCAGATATTGATGAATAATTAAGTAGGGTCGTACCCATTACACGGAGGGTCCCAGGTACTGACACCGTGCAACTAGTCGTATTTAAGTGAAGATAATAAGAGTCGGTATAATCGAAATAGAACACAACACAACACACTTATGAAGTCAATATGTTGATGACTTTATGCCAAACACCTATACGTTGTGAACTTGTGTACGCATGTGCTACCTTCCCTCCCCTCGTCACCCCGTTGAGCAGAGTGAGCAGTATTCAATCAACAGCATAACTAGGCAGGTGTAAATCTTAAAGTTTATTAAAAAAAAGTTTGTTTGTGTCAAATGTTTTTTTGGTCTGGAGGAACCAGCAACCGTGAATCCTACGACAGCTCTACTGGTAGTTCTCGTGTGCGGAATTAATCCCAATTACACTGCCAAAGGTTGGTGAACTTTGCAATTGTTCCAGAATACCTGTGTTCGCGTACTTGGGGTGGTCTCCTTGTTGTCTTGTGTGAATACGACACGCGCGATGGGCCATTTGCAACACTCTCCACCTCATCTTTGTAACGTTTTTTGATCACCTTATTAATACATTTGTATCACTCTATGAATTGTTTAGTAATTGATATGTTGATATGGTCATCGTATTGTGTGTTTTATATTGACATGTTGTAGCATAAATGCTCACAGTAATTCATATCATTGTATTACGGCTAAAACATGTAGTAATTAATCATAAAAACTATGTAAACGCATGTTTAATAGAAGCAAATTTCAGTATTATACCGTCGCTTATTGGAAATTGCCAACAAAATAAAGACGTCCAATGTCTGTGCACTTCTCTCCGCTATCCCGAAAGCTAATGCATTCATCTTGGCGCAGATTTTTAGGAATATCATCAACCTACCAACCTATTGCATGAGTCATCCACTGTTCTGGCAAGCATGAAACATGCTGCTATCACGCCTCTTCTAAAACGCTCCGGCCTTTCGCCGACGACTACGCCATCTACCGACCTTTCTCTAACCTTCCATAATTTATGCATCCAAATTACCCGAACGTCAAGTCTCTGTCAACTGCGTTAACATCTGTAACGCAACGACCTCAAAGATCCGTTTCAGACCGCTTACCGCCCAGGGCCCAGTTTCCTGGAGCGTACTTAAACCGTCGTATCGGCCGATAACCCGTCGTAAGCCTAATACATCGTAACGTTACACTAGTTGCGTTTCACGAGTCTGCTCCATAGTTGCACTTAGCTGCACCATGTGTTTAGTAGGCGTAACTTTACGCTGGTTGAAATATATACAGTATGATCCCGAAGTCGAAATATGTACGGTATGCTGCCGACACGCCCACTCTCAACAACTTCATCGCAACTTCATCGCATAGCGCAAATACGATATGCTCTAACGCTTAGAGCCTGCAAGACACGTATACATGCGCTAATGACGTTGAAATAAAATGTAACTCATTTGAATTAAACATGTATTCGCATTACTATATAAATATTGCAATTGTTTGACACGCATGAACGATCTCGTGCACGCTGCACGCATGCACACACACACACACACACACACACACACACACACACACACACACACACACACACACTCACACACACTCACACAGGCGGGGAGGCGGGGAGGCGGGGAGGCGGGGAGGCGGGGAGGCGGGGAGGCGGGGAGGCGGGGAGGCGGGGAGGCGGGGAGGCGGGGAGGCGGGGAGGCGGGGAGGCGGGGAGGCGGGGAGGCGGGGAGGCGGGGAGGCGGGGAGGCGGGGAGGCGGGGAGGCGGGGAGGCGGGGAGGCGGGGAGGCGGGGAGGCGGGGAGGCGGGGAGGCGGAGAGGCGGGGAGGCGGGGAGGCGGAGACAGAGAGACAGAGAGACAGAAGAATGGGAAAAACAGAGACGGAAACAGAGATTGAGACGGCGACACAGAAATGTTGTTAACAATACAAACAAGCACATTTACCTAAAATTCTACAAGCCGCAATGTTTGAAAGAGCTAAATTGTAATCAATGTCTCTTGTGGCAATTTACCCCTGATACGTATTTAAATAATGGCTACAACAATTGATAACCATGTAAGCGTGTGTTTGTATGCGTGTGTGCCTGCGTGCGTGCGTGTGCTCTTGCATTGGCCAGGTAATATAATATTCAACAAGCGAGAAGATTATAATTAACAATATCATAGTACGATGTAAACCTGAATCTTACTAATCAACAGTAAAGTCTTATTTCTTGTCGAGTCAGGCCGTAAGCATGTCAAAGGCTATGGCGTCACGGGTCACTAGCGATGGAGATGTAACAATGCTTCAAAAGAGGTGTTTTTCAAAATGTTCACAAATACCGTGAAAGAATTATTGTCGGTCCATTCTTCGGTTTTTACGCAACCACAATCACATTGGTAGCAGACAGTTGGCTGGGGAAAACCCATTGTATAGCAGGGTTGTTCCTAATCCAGGAATTTATTAATAACTAAGTAGGGTCGTGCCCATTTCACGGAGGGTCCCAGGCACTCACACTGGGCAATGAGTAGTATTTAAGTGAAGACGGTTAAGAGCCGATTCAGTCGTATGAGAACACAGCACTCTTATGAAGTCAGTATGTTAATGCCATTACGTCCAATAACTGTACCATTGTGATGTTATATACGCATGTGCTACCTTCCCTCCCTTCGTCACGCCGTTGGGCAGCGTGGGAATTGGGCAATCACCGGCATAACTGAGCAGTTGTAAATCTGAACGCTCATTTAAAAAAACAGTTTGTCTGTGTCAACTGTTGATTTGGTCTTGAGGAATCAGCAACCATGAATCCCATAGAATCTCTACTGGTAGTCCTCGTGTACGGAATTAATCTGATTGATGCCACCGTCCGCGGTAAGTGAACTTAGCAACTGTTCCACATTACCTGTATTCGCGTGCGAAGGCTGGTTTCCTTGTTGCCGTGTGTGAATATCAAACATACAGACACACACAGAGAAAGAGATACAGACACTTATATACTTTGGCAAAATTACCCAGACACACGCGCACTCACGCGCACACACGCGAACACGCACACACAGTGTTTAAGTCGTGGGAACATTTTTATTATTCCAGTAACTAATTAGTCTATATCAGACACATGACTAGTGTTTTGTTGAATGCAGTTAACCGTCTCGTTTGAATAAAAATTGTTTTAACTGCTTCTATAAATTACTACATTCCTAATAATGCCTATGAATGGTATCATATGATTGACTGTTGTTGACTAATTAATCGCAAACTGCCGGTGGTTGCTAGGTACTCGCCTGCGAGTAAACGAACTGTTGTAACCAAAATCTGTGGATTATATAAACATTCTTTATTCCAAATGATATACTACTACCCACACATATGTATATTGCAATACGTTCACATTTCTTATTACATTTAAACTTTGCTAAGGTCAGATTCGTATATTATGCAGACAGTTAAATACAACTATGGGGCTAAATGGCAGTCGTAACAATATATGACGGAACTCGTGAGTGCCGAGTAGCTAGTTTCGGTTTGATATTTCCTACGCGCCGCGTCACCTTACATATAAGGATATCATGTCCGGTTCCCTGTTGAGTTCGCCGAACAATACATCGTTGCTGCGTACTTATATGCAAACAAATCAACCAAAGACGGAACTGTGGCTCTGATAGAAACTAATGTGTTGATGGTCAATGTGTCTTTGTGCTCGTCACATTCGAAAGTAGGCTTCGAATGTGACCACCGCAGACTCTTGTAGTCAAGTTGCCGCTCATATACTTCCTGTAGGAGACCCTGCAATGTTAATAACTGTAAACTTTTGTTTATGGAAATGTATTTCATATATATAGTCAGGAGAGCAAAAGTAGCTTGGTTGCACCTTGTGCAACCTTGAGCATTTCTCAGAATTCAAGATGGCGGTCTCGGCCATCTTGAATTTCAACAAATATTCAACCTTTGATCTCGATGACATAGAGGGTCGTGTAATACCTCTTTTTAAGGGATTTCCAGGACGGGGAGTCCATTTCTGGAGTTATTTTTTGGATACAGCGAGACGCAGCATGGCTGTCGCAAGTCCACGGGAACGACAGGCGAGTTGAATGGACGGGCTTCAATGCTCAGCAAGATCGCTTGGTGGCCGGCTCTGTCCAGAAGCCCAAGACAGTGGTTGTGTTCGGACCGATGATCGACTCACCGCCTGCTCACCCCGACACTGTATTAACTACGCTTGTGAATCTCGAGAGGGCTCTCAATAGTTTTGGGATGCAGTACACCCACATCACATTCGACCTCCAACTGTACCAGACTGCATGCCTAGTCCAATGGAACGATCCTCTGCGCTGGACCAACGTCATACTTCACCCGGGTATGATGCACACTCTCATGAGTTTCCTGGGCTGTGTAGGAACACTGATGAAGGCATCAGGAGTGGACATTCTCATCAGCGCAGCGTTTGCTGGTATCACCAGCATAGTCAACGGAAAGGCCAGTACCAATGCTCTACGGGCATACCGTCTCATCATTGCCGTGTTGCTGCATAATTTGTATTCGAATGGCGCCAAGACATATGAGGAGCTGAATGTCTACCTGGAGACAGCCAGAGGGCACCCGACCGGGAAGCTATGGGTGGACTGTTTTCTTTGTCAAGCCTACACTGTTGTCGCTCAGAGCGGAACGGTGACTTCCTCCTCCAGCAGCACTGTCTCAAGGCGATGCTGCAATACTTCTTCGCAGCAGGTCACCACAATTATGCCCGCTACCTGAGCTGGTATGTGCGACAGATGGAGCACCTTCCCCACTGTGCCAAGGAGGACCTACTGGCAGGTGCACACGTCTGTCGGCACTCGGATGGGGGGACCGCAGTGCCAGCAGATCAGTTCGCAGAGCAGACATATATCAAGCGAGGGAAGGGTTCTGGAGGTATGACGGGCATTTCAACGAGCCCAGAGCAAGTGGCTGTGTGGGTGAATAGTTTCAGTGTGTGCGCCCACCTTGACATCGCCATGGAACATATGTACAATGAAGCTGGGGAGGAGCAGAAGCCACTCCGTGAAGTAGATGAGGAGGAGAAGAATAAGCACAAGGAGGAAGGAGAGGGAAGAAGGAGACTGGACGAGGCCGATCGGAAGAAGATCGCGGTGGAGCTGGAGAAGTACAGTCACCCCCTCAATGATCAGCAACCAGGTGTCTATAACATCTGCAATGGCCAAGTGGCGCCAGACACAGTGAATGTTCAGAACGCATTGGCCATCGGGAGTGAGCAGAGCAGGCAATTCTCCGCTTCGCTAAGCAGTGAATTCCAGAAGACAATAAAGAAGAAAGTCAAAACAATGGAGTTGCTCAAGAAGGCAGTCACTGTCAAGAGGAAGGCCATCTACGACATCGAGACGCTGTTCAGTCGACTGTTAGTTGTGGGGCAGCAGTGCAGCATTGATATAGCCGATGCCTTCCAGTTTGAACTCAGTCCGGTCACTCCGGCCCTGATCGATGAGTACGGCTGCTTGAGGAAGGGTGACAAGGCTGTGCTCGTCAAGTCTCTCAGTGTCTCTGTCATGACTCCATGTGCTCCAAACGTGGTGCTGGTTGATGCCGGCCAGCTTCTGTACCACGTCATCTGGCCAGTCTCTGGAACTACAGGAGACCTGCAAGCTTCAGCACTCGACTGGCCCACTATCCTCATGTCTCCAAGAAAATCATTCTGTTCGACATATATGACCAAGATGCTCCCAGGGCAAAGGACCATGAGCGGACGAAAACAGGAAGAGCCAATGAAGTACGTCTAACCCGAAACACCCTCCTTCCATGCCGAGAAGTTATTATTCACAATTCCGAGAACAAGAATCTGCTTAACAACATTCTATGCAGCTATCCCCTCCACACAACATCCAACTCGTCAACATGCTGGACTGTGTCGTTACCCATGATGAGGCAGACGTCACCCTCTGCAGCTACATGCTGAAAGCGGTGGCAGAAGGCGCCCAGACCATCCGAATCCTCAGTGATGATACCGACGTCTTCGTTCTCTTGGTGTACTGGACATCAAGGATGCGAGTCATGTCGCCAAGATTCAAATGGAAAAGTGGAATGGCGATGTCTTGGACATCAACGAATCTGTTAAGCGATTAGGCCCCAGAAAGTGCAGTCAACTTCTCGGTATCCACGCACTGTCAGGTTGCGATACAGTGTCGTACCCCTTTGGAAAAGGAAAAAAGTCAGCGCTCAAGCTCCTAGAGATAGATATACCAGGTCTCGGTCAAGTGCTCGGACAGCCTGGCGCGACCCACGCTCAGCTCCAGGAGACGGCATACACATTCTTCTTACCCCTCTACGGACAGAAGGGATGTGACAATGAATGACGCACATGCTTACTTCTACCGTGGACATAAGAAACCTCCGCCACTGAAGAAACTTCCACCGAGTGATGCCAACCTGCAGCTGCATGTGCTCCGAGCTCATCTTCAGATGCTACTGTGGAAGGCCGCGGACCAACGTGATCCACCTGAAGAAGCTCGAAATATTGCCAACTTTGGTTGGAACATCGAAGGCTCCGCCATCACACCGGCCGTCTCAACAGCACCAGTTGCTCCCCAAGCACTATTGGATGTCGTTAGCTGTAGCTGCACTGCAGAGTACAAGGCATGCAGTAGCACACGCTGCAGCTGCAACAGCGCAGGCCTTTCATGCACGGACTACTGCAAATGCGAGGGAGGAAACATCTGCTGTAGTCCTTTCATCAGCAAGCAGATGGATATCGAAGACGATGAAGGGGGACCAAGTGTCGATGACGAATAAATATACTCTTTATTTCCTTGTTATAAATATACATGCATATCGAAAAGGCTGATGAATAAATTCAAATTCACATGTGTTTTATTTCCTTAATATATACATGCATCTCGAATACTGAGAAATGCTAAATGTTGTACAAGTAAATATGACATTTGACCTCTGATTTGACCTTAACTTTGACACCGTATCCAAAACATAACAACTCCGGAAATGGACTCCCCGTCCTGGAAATCCCTTAAAAAGAGGTATTACACGACCATCTATGTCATCGAGATCAAAGGTTGAATATTTGTTGAAATTCAAGATGGCCGAGACCGCCATCTTGAATTCTGAGAAATGTTCATAGGTTGAACAAGGTACAACCAAGCTAATTTTGCTCTCCTAACTATATAAAATACATTTCCATGAAAACGTTTACAGTTATTAACATTGCAGGGTCATCATTTTGGCAACTTGACTATTGTGGAACTTGCCGCCGGCGGACACGCCAACTTCATAATCTCTAACCTGCTTTTTCTGCAGGAATCATTTTGTGTAAGTACGAGAAATACTGCTTACTAACAATTATGGTATATTTGTTAGCCACACAATGCATTAAATAGTTTAATTTTATTTGCTTTAATACGTTTTGTCCGTTTTGGTGAGAGTTACGCTGCGTCGCCTATCGACTTGCTGCGCCAGTGATTGTTAAAAAATCGTGAATAAAACCGGATATAGGGCCGGACGCCCTCAGCGCACTAGCGACGCCCTGTTGAACGCCCATTGAAAAAATACAAAGATACACCGTGACGCTGTGCTTGTCAAATTATGGTAACAAGTACTGAAAATTATATGTTCTTATGTTTGGGCTGTGGTTGTTTGGGCCTTCCAATCCTCCTTTAACAACACTCAACCATTTGAGAATACAATAAAAAGCTTGTCGAAGTAACACAGGTCATGCTTTATGGAAAGGCTGGTGTCATGCATTCGTGCACTTACCTCGTAATCCAGTGGTTGTTGCGTTGCATTACAGTACACCTGGATGGTCGTATCTGTGTACCGCAGAATTAAGCGGAGTTTAACTACACAATTATATCAGTTGACTTCGCGTATGCGTGCGTATATGTGAACTGAGCGTTTACGACCATGCGAAATACACAGATTGACAATGAGTGGTGATGTTTTAATAGTCAATGGATGAAAAGGTAATACGTGTCTCCGTTTTAGCCGCTACAAACCAGGTCATTGTACAGTTGAACACTGTTCCTTTTAGACCCAATCCAACCGTGATCACTGAAATACACGTGACAACAGCAGTACGCTTTGTACGAATAGGTAAATATCGACAGGTTTGTACGATCCTTTTCTTACGAGGTTTTCCCACATCGCATATAACATTCTGTTGAATTCGAAAATAAATGTTACATTCGAGGCACCAATTACCCGTTGTACTCACTGTGTATAGCGAATTTATTTCACTACGATATTTGGAGCATGACCAATTCACCTACTTACATGACTATGCCTCTGAACAAATTGTAACTGAATCCTAACATTAATAGGATAGTCATTACTGCTAATTTATGGACTAACGTCAAAACTAACTATCTACACTAACTACACTTTACATATTAAATATGTTTCCCTGGATCATCACTCAAGTGATCTATTTGCATAACTAGACCCCCCCTCTATATTATGTCTAATAACATATAAATTAAGATATGTAAGTGAATCTCAACATTAATAAGCACGCGATTGGTGTTGATTTATATACTGGATACTATAAGCAATCACCTAAATTAACCCGACTGCAGCTGCTTGGCTAGGCGTAACGTGCGACCTTTGTTTGGCCACGCGTGACGAGTAACACTATAACGGCTTGTGAGCGCACCGCTGCCGCGAGTACTGTATTGTGCCTGCGTCACAAGGCGTGTGAGTAGACAGTTCACGGCGGGTTACCTTCCGTGAGTCGTAACAACAGTTTCTGACCAACTGAAGTTATTTGCAGACACTTACGGGGGAGTTGTGGTATTCTGCTCGACGCCATTACTCTGCGGGTCGTTTTCCAATGTCATTGTATATTTTTAACGTGTGGTAACGTACAAAAGGAGTGCGAGTGACCGGAACAGTCGCCTTGCGTCTTATATACATTTCATTACTAATTTCACACTCCAGTTGTATTGCGAGTAGTCTACTCCTACGTGAGACATGACGTAGCACAACTACATCTGTATATGAGATTATCAGCCAAAGTGGATAAAGTAGTCATCTTGTGAATATCGAGAGGCTAATATCAGTTTTTCAATACAGTGTCCCGTATAAGGTAATTATCCGTTTTTTTTTTATATTTTCGTACTTCTAGCCAGCAATAATAGTTGATACTTATTAATAACTTATAAATATTCAGGAATCCGAGAATAATACCACAACAATGTACATTCATCAGTAGATCTTTTTCTTCACATCTGATATTTCCAGGAAGTAGGAGTACATTCTCATGTTCAAGCTACATTGTTCTTTTACCAGTGTTGCTTTGTTTCCTGCGGAGCGCGCTGGTTTGTTGGACAGACCACTGTCGTTGCTGTTGTTGTTGTTGTTATTGCTGTTATATTTAAACAACATTTACAGTTTAAGCCTGTTTTTATTGTAGATGGTTCCGCTGTAGATAATTTCCTTAGTTGCACAACCATGCTATACTGTATTATTTTGTTTTTTGTGTTTGCAATTTAACTAAACTTACTGCTGTTATTATTATTATGGTCATTATTATTTTTAATTCATTAAAGGACTGATAAAATGAGGAAGACGACGAAAGAGACGGCGGGATCAACTTAGACTTGACCGCTGTTAACTACAAAGCGGTGTGCTCTAGAGGTGACTAATGAGCAGATCATAGCATCCAGCTGGAGAATAGCGAAGATTCAAATTGGCTCATGACATTAGATCAAGTATTAGTACTTCCGGGTCGAATCTGTTGCTGGTGTATGTAACCTTGACCTGGCCCAGCCCTCTGATTGAGAGCCGCACCTGACTAATAGACAATGGCTAAATAGTCTGGCGGAATAACATGACTGCAATTAGTGCAGAATGTTTGGTATTCCATTGAACAGTCTGGCGCCGAGTAAAGATTATAGAACTAGGAGCAGTCCTACGGCAGGATACTAGGAAATATAAGAACTTATCTTTTTACAGAAACTGTTTCGATTAAAGTCTACCTATTTTAGTTACTGTCTTCAAACGTTATGGGGTTATCAGGGTGTGTGAGTGAGTGAGTGAGTGAGTGAGTGAGTGTGTGTGTGTGTGTGTGTGTGTG
The DNA here is from genome assembly GCA_964017155.1 of Oasisia sp. SBJ-2009. Classification (NCBI taxonomy): domain Eukaryota; kingdom Metazoa; phylum Annelida; class Polychaeta; order Sabellida; family Siboglinidae; genus Oasisia; species Oasisia sp. SBJ-2009. The sequence continues at coordinate 46,838,009 of OZ024860.1, read as the reverse complement.
TGTGTGTGTGTGTGTTTGTTTGTGTTTGTGTTTGTGTTTGTGTTTGTGTGTGTATGGTGTGTTTGTGTGTATGTGTGTGTGTGTGTGTGTGTGTGTGTGTGTGTGTGTGTGTGTGTGTGTGTGTGTGTGTGTGTGTGTGGTGTTTGTGTGTGTGTGTGTGTGTGTGTGTGTGTGTGTGTGTGTGAGAGAGAGAGAGAGAAAGAGAGAGAGAGCGTACGTGCGTTCGTGCATGTGTGTGTGTGTTGTGCGTGCGTGCGTGCGTGCGTGCGTGCACATGCGCGTGTGGCCGTGCTTGTGTTTGTGTATGTGTGTGTGTGTGCGTGTGTGTGTGCGTGTGTGTGTGTGAGAGAGAGAGAAAGCGTTCGTGTGTTCGTGCATGTGTGTGTGTGTGTTGTGCGCGCGTGCACCTGCGCGTGTGGCCGTGCTTGTGTGTGTATGTGTGTATGTGTGTATGTGTGTATGTGTGTATGTGTGTATGTGTGTATGTGTGTATGTGTGTATGTGTGTATGTGTGTATGTGTGTATGTGTGTATGTGTGTATGTGTGTATGTGTGTATGTGTGTATGTGTGTATGTGTGTATGTGTGTATGCGTGTGTGTCTGTGTGTCTGTGTGTATGTGTGTCTGTGTGTGTGTGTGTGTGTGTGTGTGTGTGTGTGTGTGTGTGTGCATTTGCGTGCGCACAAACATGCGTGAATGCGTACATTGTACACAGCCTACACAGATGAGATACATTATAATGTTTACGCCGCACCATTGGATCCGTCGGTCACGCTTGACGCACAATAGAGAAACCATGACCGTATTGCTCAGTCAACCGCGAACGGTTCGTGATACGAGGGAGTGGCCAAAACGCAACGCGTGGCGAACTAATAGGGTCAGTTTAGCCGAGACCGACGAAGATCATGTTGAGTTCTCGTCCGACGAATGGTGACAGTGGCTTACACTAAACGCGACACAGCAGGTAAGTAATCATTTAACAACGGAGTCTTCTCAGATAAATACGACTGTGTGCTTCTCAGGTTTCTACGAGCTGTTGTTAGATACGTTTACGTGTCAGCACCTACACGTGTTGACCGATCTCACTCATTCAGCTGTTTCGTTTGTCTGTGAAGTTCGGGTGTCTATTGTGTACTACGTGAACACTTCTGTGGAGTTCGCCAGACGAATTAGCGGATGTCGTGAGAGGTACAGGGATCGGCTAAGTTTAGCCTGTGACGTACAGGCTTCATCCAGCAAATCGAGCTTTACGCAATACCGGCACATCTGTATGTGTAACACACGGGATGTTCTTCATACTGGTCTCAAGTGGTTTCCTCCAAACAGCCCAAACTTGGGCTAACGCAGGATTTGTTCTTCTCTAGAATGAGTGAGTCCATTACAAGTTGCACATTAACTCCCTGTGTGGAATAATTTACTTCCCCTGGCATAGACACCAAGTAGAAGGCTATTAGGGTCTCTTCCGAAAGACACAGGCAAATGTGGGGTGAACGAAATTGCCGTTGTTTCGATTGACAGTCCGGCGCTCTACCGCGCGACCACCGCTCCCCACATCGACACTTTCCGCTGTTACAGTTTCCTGGTGAATAATACTCCAGCCTTACAAACTTGATATGCGGGACCCGGCGGCACGTAATTATATGTTGTCTGTCAGAGCAACAGTACAGGGACTTACCCCACCGCCTCAAGGCCATGTGAAACACTAGACGATACAATCGCCAGTACAGGCGCAACAAAGGGGGTATTGCTCACGGGACCATTTCACTAGGTTAAAGAGTTCTCAAGGAAAAATCATTAAACAACACTGTTGTTAAATTGAATGATTGTAGCTTCAAAACGCAAATACCCACTTCGGTATTAAAGAGGACACTATTTTCACGACACACCAGTGACAATGTCCCGCTGATGTGTCGTGGCGTTGACAATTTTCCAGTATTCAAAATCACTGTCAAGGATCAAAATTTACTTTAAGAGCTCTTAAGAACGTCAGTGAAACGATTATCAGATCTATAAGATCACACAAGGACCAGACTAAGCAAAGAACACCTTTTTTAACAGCACATCCACACGTGGGTACACATCAACAGTTGCCTAAATTTAGACATCAAGTCAAGCGTCCCTACTACAACACAAGAAAATCGTGTCGTGACTGTCAATACAACGGTTCAGTGTGCACTACGATTACACGTGACGTCACACCGAACATGACCGGCAGTTGTTTGTTGCGACAGTTCTGATCCCTGTCGATAAAACAGCGCCGTTCGACTACAGCTTTATAATATCCGTGCCAGTGACGCGTGACTCTATTAATACTTGTTCAACCGCGGTCGGTTATTTATACAGGACTGTGGCTCACGTCCAAAGAACCTGTAGAACTAATCAGGTCAGACGAACAGAGACGGGGTCACTAGGCTTTGACTTCACGTGTGTCGAGTCAAATAGTTCTCATTCTTTCCTACCTTCTACGATAGGAACTTCTAAATAAACTATATATATATATATATATATATATATATATATATATATATATATATATATATATATATGTATATATATATACATATGGTGCGTTCTGTACAATTTAAATACTGTGTAGTCGACAAGATTTTATTGTGGTAAACTAGAGGCATTAAAGTCTTGATTGAAATTGCAAATGGTTATTTTTAATTCATTCAGATGCACATAATCAATATTACACAGTGTATTATAATATTTAAAATAAAATGATAAACTGCATTTAGGACTGTCTTATTTCTTTTTCTGCACCTTGATATGCAAGGACAGACAGCGGGATAATCCATCATTGTAGCACACGCGATCGAATAACCGATGACGTTGGCGACTGACTAAACGCTGATATTCGTCACATTAATATTGCCGAAAAATAAAAGGAAACAGCAGCAACTAATTCACAGTAAAGACAATTGAAATTGTTATGGTCACTGATGCGAGACTGCAAAAGTATGCGGCGACTCAATAACACTGCTGTGAGCAACTTGTCCTCAGGTCAACGTTGACCTCGCACTAGAAGTATGCGGCGACTGAATGACGTAATTGTTCGTTTTACGTTCGCTGTATCGATCTTTGTTCAGATTGAGGCCAAAATAGAAACGCCGCGGAGGTATTTGGGACAGGACTGTGATTCTTTTTCAATATATCGTCAGGCGTATTAGTGATTAATAAAACACTATTCTAATGTATTGAAGGCAAATAGTTACATGAAATGTTATATTAATTAAAGCAAAAAGTGTTGTATTCCTAAAGAATTTATTTCATTATGATTTGGGACAGGAAAGAATCCGAACTGTATACATACATGCATACATGCATACATGCATACCCGCATACCCGCATACACGCATACACGCATACACGCATACACGCATACACGCATACACGCATACACGCATACACGCATACACGCATACACACATACACACATACACACATACACACATACACACATACACACATACATACATACATAATCTAGCAATGAAGTAAATTCCTTTAACTTTACACTTTGGTTTTCATCAATTTCTTCTAGTAATGTTCTGTCTCTGATTTAGCTAACGATTAACTCTTGTTTACTGGCCACCATTTTCCAACGATACACTGGGAAACATAAAGCAAAACTATATATCAATATTTAATTAAATTATATATCGGGAAAACAGAGTCACTGCGGATCAGATAATCTAACTTACCTTCGCATAATGGTGTTCATGACGACAATATTGGCAAAACAAATAGTTACTACTTAATTAAACAACTGTTTACTCGTCTAATCCGTTGAGACTATCTGTCACCCGTAGCGACGCCGACAAGCGATGAACACTCCTCGAATACTGTGTAGGAGTATATTTACCGAGACCATAAAATTACACGTTGCACAAATACCGTTGTCTGCCCATGAGGTCCGCGATTAACCCAGTTATCCCGTCCGCTTACACATACAATCACACGCGATCTAGTATAATTTAAACTGACAATACAGAGAAGGAGTGACCTGCTCAACATGTCTACTGTACCAATTGACTCAATTCCCGTCCAAACAAACGTATGCAGAATTGCTGACGTCTTGCGAGACAGTTGCTAAGTAAATGTGTTTCGAACAAACAGCGCGGCTGTGAAGCCGAGGTCCAGTTTCAGGAAGTTGTTAAATGTCCCCAGGCGAAATTACAGTTTATGCAAGTTTTCATGACTCGATAACAAGTTTACACGATAAGCAATAAGATAGGGTAATATGTGGTTCGGTAATACAGCTACCCCGCAATTAAGGACACCCATCGAGAGTGCAACATTATTTCTGAACAGTAAATTAACAATTATCCGCACCGATACGGGCAACGCGGTTTTTCAGGTAATTTTGATCCAGTCACCAAGGTAACCTTTATAATGAGGTTTAATTGTGCAATGTGTAAATAAGAATAATAAATAAAAATCATTCGAATCTGTCACATCTCAGACAGCATCCAAATTTGCACGACGTGTAGCGTACCTTTATCTTTAATAAACGGTGCATGTTTTACTGTATAAAGCCCATTTTTATTTATAGCTTATCTTAAACTTGGCCTAAGTTTATTTCTGTTAAAACGACGTTGAAACCAACTATACTCATGAGATGTATTGGTACTGTTGAGGTAATCTCTGTTCGCATCTCAACATTTACAAGTGCACAAAGCTACGCGAGACCGAGGTGAAACTTGACAAGCGTGTCTCCGTCTTCTTTTGTAGATACACCTAGTAAAAAGAGGCAGCTGCTTCTTCACAAAGAGCTGGCTGTATCGGATTGTACACTGTTCCCTGCTGGCCGACGTCTCTCTGTTCGCAACTCAACTCGTTCAACAAAAACGCAATGGTTCGAAGGTAAGTCCTATGAAGTCACGCATAGGACATGAAATATGAAAGGATATGAAATATAAAAAGCGATATATCCGTTTACAGCTATTGTTTAATAAAAAGAGCCGTGTGTGTTTCATGCTGAAAGATTAAATAATAAATTATACACCAACATTTGGAATATAAGTCCAACTGAAAAGAACGACAAAAGGCTGCGTTTCCTTGCGTGCGTATAAGCTTGCGTACGTGCGTGCATGCGTTCGTACATGTTCGTTCGTGTATGTTACTGTTTCGGAAATTTAGCGTAAACTCCTCTTGATATTCTATCTACAGTTTAGATCCCCATTCGATCTATATGAACACCTTTGACATCCCCGTCTGATTTTGTATTATGCGTGAATATCTCTGTGATCCCGTCTGCTCTCTCTATGAACGCCTGTGATATCAGCATCTGATCCATACCGTGAACACCTATGATATCCCCATCTGTCTATGTCGTGAACACTTATGATATCTCCATCTGAGTCATGCCGTAAACAGCTATGATATTCCCGTGTAATCCATATCGTGACCACCCATGCCACCACCGTGTGATCTACGCCGTGAACACATATGATATCAAATCATGATGTTGATCAACTCCCAATTACTGATCAACGAGAACTATAAATAAAATAGCGCTGAATGCTGGTGAATGACAGAGGAAATTCCACGCTATGTCGGTATTGTGAAGCGATGATATCGCAGTCGTGACCACGCTATGTCGGTATTGTCAAGCGATGATATCGCAGCCTTGACCTCGCGCGGTTTGACCGTCTGCTTTGTTCACAGTGTCCCGCTGGCCGGCGTATACATCCATTCCGCGACATTGAAGAGATATGGCCGAGTCGCAAACAAGTGAGTAAAAATGTTTCCTGATAACGCCCGTACACGAGGCGAACGAGAGGTGGCTTGCTAGTCTTAATAGCGATACGTGCCCTTCCCACAAAACAATAACTTTGCCATTCGGTTAATCTTCGCGTCTTTCAAATACCCCGAGTAGTACGGGAAAATGTAATTGTCCACGTCTAAAAACTAAAATATCCCTATTTGGTGGTTAGTGGCATTTAATCATTAGTGTTTCTTTGTACTATCTATATATTGATTGTGAGTGTCTGTATTTTGTTCGGATACACTAAACCATTCAAAAACCATATATTCACAGACAGAGTATTGGTACTGTTTATATATTTACACATATAAATACTTGCATAATACTTGTATAATACGTACGTATGACGTACATATATTTGCACGTTTGTTATATATAGTAATCTGCAAATAAACGTATTCACGCTTGCACGCACACACACTCACACATGCATCCATACCCACCCACGCACGCACGCACGCACGCACGCACGCACACGCACACGCACACGCACGCACGCACGCACGCACGCACACACACACTCACACACACACACACACACACACACACACACACACACACACACACACACACACACATGTTTGAACTGCGTATCGGTATTCATCTTTGCCTCAATTGGCCCGACGAAAGTGATCAATCACGCACTAGCCACTACTGCGACTCTTGTCGTCCGGCGATGTCCGGTCCCGGACATTAGTTCGGGCGTGATTTGACGTGGCGGTGTGCGCGCGTGGACCTTCTTGCAACATCACGTCGGGTTTCACATAAATTTCGTCATAACCCGTTCATTTCCGCTTCGTATAGTACTAGCACATGTTGTTCAAGATTTGAATATGTGGATAGCCGATGTTGTGTTACGTCGACACTCAGCACAGGTGAGCATGGCGCATGCGTGACAACGTTAACGACACCTGCTTTTAGGGATGTGTTGCGTTTCGTTTATAGAGTCTGTATTCTTCTGTTTATTGTATTACGCCGCTCCAAGCAGGTGTTGCGTCACATCCAATCATTGATGGCGTTTGTTTTCGGAGTTCGTAGTAATGTTATTAGTTCGAAACACCACCAAACCAGATACATTCTGCAAGCCAAAATACTGAGCGATTATCACTGTACGGCTTGCGGTAATCATTGGTAGCCATGTGATTATGCTATATAAAAAAGTCCTTCGTTTTCGGAAATGAGTTTTGTAGAAGATGGATTGAACGAACTTTTTACACTCAGTGGTTTAAAGTGGTAGTCTCTCTCTCTCTCTCTCTCTTTCTCTCTCTCTCACTCTCTCTCTCTCTCTCTCTCTCTCTCTCTCTCTCATTGGACCAGGATTCTATATAAAAGTACTTACAAAATACTTCTACATTGCATAGATATGTACGTAACATATTCCAGTTGTAATACTAATATTCTCAGTTGTGTGTCCCAGTAAGTGCCTAGGACAACAAGCAAACGTGCTCAAATGACGCTTTGCCACACCTGAAATAAACCGGTAATACAGCTATATATTTTTTGGCTAAACTGATACGTTCTCATATGTACCGCTAGAAATCGTCTACGCCATCAATTCGTAACATGATACGTGGTTTTTGTGTAGGCAGCATCGCGGTGAGCGGAGGCTTAGTTATACAAAAGTATCAATGAGTTATTTGGCTACGGTTCGTTTAACAAGACACACAGGAATGTCTAGTGGGTCCGCTAGTCGTTGCGCATGAGCGGATGTTGCGTATTATCTACCATGGAAGTGATGAAACCCATGCGACGCAGCGGTATTTTAATAGGTAATGCCACATCAAAAACATGACGGTGATATACACGTTCGATAGTCCACATGCTGGACATGCACTGCTGAACACGGGAATCCGACGGCGTGAAATACACACTGATGCGCCTTCTCTTGGTTTTTCTGTATTTCCTGCTAAATACCGCTGTTAGGATATGACACCAGTTATTACCTGATCGCTAATAATCGCAGTTGTATTATAAAAAGGATGGTTGCGTTAACGACATAGCCGAGATATTGTCGTGTAAATGTGCGTGATCGCAGATAATTATATTTAGCACGACGTGTTGGATAATGACGTAGCAATTGCCACGTTGAGTCGGCATTGACGTCGCGTGCAGGCATTGTAACGTTGACCTCATGCGTGTCGTCGCCCGTCGCTCTTCTTTATTAACCGGTACACAAGGCTATGCGTGAGCAGTAATTGGTGTCACTTTGCCTTTATAACAGGTCGTATCAGTTTACTCGTTGAGACGCGTCCCGCATATAACATTATTAGCTTCCTAGTGCATTTCGTTCATTCCTGGTCCTCAGTCTCGTCAACACTCGTCAACTCTCGTCAACTCTCGTCAACTCCCTTCAACTCTCGTCAACTCTCGTCAACTCTTCTCAACTATCGTCAACTCCCACATCGTTTTTGAATTATGTGTTCTTGCTTGTTTAGCAAATATACACTATTAGCATAATTTTGTATTCTTGCCCTTCACGCTTCTTATTGGTTCGGCCGAGTTTGATCAAATACTGAAATATATCAACTTAGAACGTTGGATTCTCAATCGATGAATTTCGTGTTCCAGTCTTACTGCAGTCATTTCATAGCTTTGGGAAATTCGTTCATTCCAGTTCACTAAGCTGTGTGAATGGGATATTTGTGTACGAGAGAATACGCCGCGCAGTCGACACAACGTGGCTTAATGCTTCCTGGCACAGTCAAAATGATGGTTGGTTAATTAGGTATGTCTGGGACTAAAAGGTAATAGTCTATTGAGTAATCTTAAGGATTGGATATTGCGCTATCCAGAAAAGTATCTGTTTTGGGTAGTTCCGAAATACAAGAATGACTAAAATGGGACACGTTATAGACACAAGTGATAGCAAAATTACCACAGGCGGCATGACAAATGAAAGAACCCAGTCACTATTTACAATAAGGAATAACAAATGAAATTAAAGTGACGACGCACGTTCGCTTACAGCTTATATCATGTGTTAATGCATAACGCCACGATTATCACGGCATGAACATGTTCCAGTCAGAGTATTAGTTCGAACCAAATAAAACTAGTATCGTTTTATCTAAATCCATTTGTTCTAGTGATGGAATGTTTCTACAAAGGCAGGTCGACATAAACAGTCGGCAATATGTGTATTAATCAACGAACTTGTTGGCGGGTTCATCGTGCATTCGATTACGTTACGTCTACAGACATATACAGTATTTGTATTTATATGAAATATTATCCGAACTGCGGAGGTGTATTAGGCTATAATGTGACAGAACAACAGAGACAAATGTGTTATTGACGTGGACGTGAGGTGACGACATTTAACTGCGACGACCTCCGTTATGACAGTTGACATGAATTGTTCCACCAGGCACACCTACACTGAGAGGAGACTCGGCGCACCGTTGCATATTCACGTCGGCGTGAACGTAATTGTTAGGTGACTCTATTGCCGAGGTGTTCTTAAAGAGATACTCTTACACTGGTACAAAGTTAGCGCATAACGAATATATATATATATATATATATACATATATATATATATATATATATGTATATGTATATATATATATATATATATATATATATATATATATATATATATATATATATATATATATATATATATATATATTGCGCTGTCGATATTCATAACAAATGCAATGCAAAGGGTTAATAATATATAATATTTACATATATACGGATTTATGCAATTATATATCTTGAACATAGAGGTATGCAATGACTTAAATACTTCATTAAAATAAAATAATTAACTACATAATAACTATTAATTTAGTAGGTATATTATTACACCAAAGTGTTGATGTACAAGCCATCTTGTGCCTGTGATGATATGCGACACTACTGATACTGTCTTAGTTTCGTACGCCGCGCCATGTCGTAATTCATAGTATGCATATGCACGAACGCCTCCAGGTGTTTATCCTAATTAGTTTGTTAACAACAAGTTGGGTTTGCGTCTGCGTTATCTGTTAACACGGAGAGACTGGTTGATAGCCGAAGTGTTGTGACATTACCTTTGCGCAGTTACGTAGGTAAGTTAAGTTAGAGAGATAATAATACTATTTATTTTAGTTAAGTTCAGTGGTCACATAAGTCAAGGTCGTAGATTCGGACGGGTACACCTTAACGTCGCAATCACACGCGATAAGACAGCACCAATGTGCAATATTCATGGATTATCTTTTAGATATCCACGCTTAGTATGTCGTGTGTTTCTAGTTTTGCCTACAGGTTATCCTACTCCATTTAGCCGGATCATGCATGATCTGGTTGTGGACTTGAGTTTGTTTAAAAGTCGTCTAACTCGCTGTCACAATTATTTACTTGGTTCAAACAGATTTAGTTATATTCGTTGTAAGATCAGATGTACGTGGTTATCGTGTATGTACATGTGTATGTTTACACATCGACCGGTCAAGGATGATTAATTTGTAAATTTGTATATAGTCTAGCAGGCATGATCCTCATGAGATTATAATTACTACTTATGTTTGCTTACTCGCTCTGATGTGTCAGATCAGGCCTGATCCACGCACGTTTATGCGTATGTTTACACCAACTCGTTGTCGCACTGATCAGGCCTGATCTTCGCATGTTTCTATGTATGTTTACACCAACTCGTTGTCGCACGGATCAGGCCTGATCTTCGCATGTTTCTATGTATGTTTACACCAACTCGTTGTCGTACGGATCAGGCATGGTCCTAACGTGTTTCTGCGTATGTTCACAGGCCGTCCTACAAGCTATCGAGCAGAACCGGTATGATACTCAAGTGGTTTTACGTCGTCATATCGCTCAGCGTCATCACGACGTTCTGCGTGCTGACGCTGCTGTGTCCGACTCACGTGCGCACGATCATCTTGCGGTCTCGCGAGATCTCGATGAACGTCGTCAACACGTCGTTCGTCGCCGGCAGGGTGCGCTACGCACTTCCGGCGGTGGCCGATCCGACGAATCGGCCCTTGCGCATCGTCTATTGGAGTAACCGCGACATTTGGGAATTCGGCACCGTGCGTCACACGCGCACCTGCCGGGGAAAATACCAGTGCGAGTTCATCCTGGATCGCTCGCAATACTTTCGCGGTGACGTCATCCTCGTCGACGTCCACCGCTTACGCTTCTTCGGCGGCCTGCCGCGCTTCCGGTTCCCGCACCAGAAGTGGGCGTTCTTCATGATCGAGTCGCCGCGACGGATGTTCACGAAACTGAAGCCGTACGAGGCGTCGATGTTCAACTTCAGCATTACGTACAAGACGACGTCCGACCTGCCGCACCCCTACGGCAAGTGTCGCCGGCTGCTGCCCGGGGAGCCGCGGCCGCCCGTGAAGAACAGGGCCTTCAACAAGACGGACGTGGCGGCGTGGTTCATCAGCAACTGTGCCGACAAGGACAGCGGCCGGATACGCTACTCGCAGGAGCTACAGCGGTACGTGTCCCTGCACATCTACGGCCGCTGTGGCACGTACTCGTGCACGAAGACGGAGGGCAACTACTGCTACGAAGAGGTGGGTGCGACCACCACGTTAGATATATACTATATCGTATTAGTATCTAGTAATACGTATTGTATATTAATGTAGATCTTATTAGGAGGTGAGCTTAACCCATCACGTTATACGTTATACAACCTGTATTCTAACGTAGATCACATTAAGAGGTAGCACAATCTATCGCCTAAGTCTTATACGTTATAACACCTGCATACTAACATAGATCACACATTAAGAGGTGGGCACAACCCATCACGTTATACGTTATAAAACCTGTATGCTAACGTAGATCCCATTAGGAGATAAACTCACTTGACCTCGTTATACATACTATATACTAGTGTAGATCCCGTTAGGAAGTGAGTAAAAGCGACCCGGTCATGTATACTATAATAACAGCATAGATCCAGTTAACTGACGATGTAACACATACGATATGCTATCGTACATATCTTTAGGATGAGGGCACAATCTGCCACGTTACACAGAGAGTCTACTATCAAAACCAGATAAGCGACCGAGTAATACACAACTAAGCTACGTCCAAAACACTCAACTGTGAACGGTGTAGGCGGAAGACCTTCATTTTGTCAAGTATCTCAGAGCCAGGAAACCGCCTATGCGGTTGTCTGTCCAGCGGTAGGTTATTTTAGGAAGTATTCTAAAAAAGCATTTGTAAATTTGAATAGCAGAAAAGGTAAACTTTCAAACAGTTCCAGTATCGTTGACATCTGACGAACCGTATGGATTCCAGCGATAGTTGATTTGCATATTTAAGAACTTGTTTGGAGGTGCGCATTGTTCGTTCGTTTATGTTGTTTCAGGTACTATGTACTAGCGTGCAAGCCTTTAAAATGTTAGCATAACCGACCACCTTATGCGCGGAATACGAAATATTTTCAAACTACAAAGCCTATTATTTATGCACCTGTTTTGATATGGTATCCTAAAAAAGTAAGCTAATATTGTCTTTGCATTAGATATCACATTCGAGTAAATGTAAACATCTACACAAAGGATATACTGACGGTGTTGTTATGATAGTCCTCGGATTTGGCAACACAGGATCTCGTGTTATATAAAACATACCACTCACAACACAGCCCAAATACCAGGCAACACGTGACACAATAACACTGCACATATAATCATTGAAGCAGTAATAATAGTATACTACTCTTTGTCCGTCGTGTGTTCTTACAACAGAGTTCAAGTCAACGGTTATCTTGCGTGATCAGTATATAATTTGAAAGCAACTCTATGCCCCCTGGTTGCAACGGTGCATGATTCTTGTACAACTTACAGTCTATGTCTTAATCATTGCACTCTAACTTGTGATGTATGTTTTAACTGATGCACATAAGTTATACTTAGTTTACATTATATAATAATGGCATTGTTCCAGTACAATGTGCTGTCGCTAGGCTGACTAAATTAATAATAAAAATAAGGATGATAAATATAATACAAAGTAGTATTAACATTGATACAAATACAAAAGGTTGCAATATTGTAAATATATTGCAATGTAATTACTGTTTCTTCAGTCTGTAATTATTCAATCCAAGTTAACACAAACAGTTGTTTTTAAGTTGAGGCCGACGTTCTGACACTCCAAATATAATATTTAAAGATTTTCATGACGACGATTTAGCACCAGGAAGTGTTTGTTATAATTATTTGAGACTCGTCTACAAAGGTCTACTGTTACACTTCATGTAGCAAAGTCGCAGTGTCTTCAAATGACACGCTGTGTAAACCTATCCCAGTTGACCACGAGGTCACGATTGGTCACGGTTGCTCTAGCAATAAAGGTATGCACTGCATGACGTGCCAAACGACGCGGTTTCATTCATAGACACACCTTCCGACTACCACAATGAATACATTTTCTTTGGCATAGTGAAATGTTATCTTGATTCCGAGAGGCCTGAGGCTCACAACAACAACAAGCTCACAGCTCACAACGTTTCTTTCACCCACCAACAATTGTTGGCTGCAATCGCGGTCACTGGGGGTTTATCTCAATGGCTGTAGATGTGAAATATCCCACGACACATGTATAAAGAACTCGGCCAGTTCAAAAGGTCTGTGGGTGCCGAGTGAGTGGCATTGACACGGCCTTGTTTGTCGTGAGTTTTCGATGGAGACTTATGGGCTGGCGTCACCGGCTGTGGAATGTGAACATCTCACTTCATCTTGTACACATAACGCATAGATGCACATACACACATACACATACGTGCAGAGCACACAGGCACACAAGCACACAAGCACACAAGCACACAAGCACACACACATACACACACACACACACACACACACACACACACATATATATATATATATATATATATATATATATATATATATAGATACACACAGAAAGATAGATACACGCACACGCACGCACGCACGCACACACGCACACACGCACACACGCACACACACAAACACACACACACACACTCACACACACACACACACACACACACACACACACACACACACACACACACACACACACACACACACACGTACATACATACATACGTACACGCAAAGAAAGATACATACACTCAAACGCATATTGGGAACATTTTCAGATAATGGGACAAGTCAGATAAAAGAACTATAGGCCAACACCTTTAAATGAAAACTAGCGGAGATAAAGCGGGATTTTATTGTCATGAATAAATTACAGTTATTAGTTGTGTAATGTTTATTATACAGACAATTACTATACAATGTAGCTAGCTATTACGTGCGAATGAATCTTTGTTTCTGCACTTGACAACATGTTCTTGCAATAAATATTGATAAATCCATACTGAGACACTTAAAATACATTTAAATGCACAACAATCAACAAATAATGTAAATGATCATCAACAAATTCTTATTGAATCAGTAACACCTTCACTTCGTCTGTTCACAGATGCTACAGAAGCGCTACAAGTTCTACATGTCGTTCGAGAACAGCTTCTGCGACGAGTACATCACGGAAAAGCTGTACGGCGTCATCAGCCTCGACATCGTTCCCGTCGTGCTCGGCGGCGGAAACTACTCCGCCTTCCTCCCCCCGCACTCATTCATCGACATCCGGAACTTTGCGTCGGCCAAGGAGCTGGCGTTGTACCTGAAGAAGCTGGACGAGAACGACGACTTGTACAACGAGTACTTTGCGTGGAAGCAGGACTACGAGTGTGGCGTGTACTTGGAACAGTTCTCGTGCGATCTGTGCGCCTACGCACACGAACACCGCACGCAGAAGCAGACGATAGACACCATCTTTGATTTCTGGACGGAAGACGACTGTACGTCCGTGCAGGACTTCTATCGCGGTCACTTCTAGCCGAGGTCATCGCGGTCCGGCCTGGCCGTAGAGGCGTGTCCTACCGCGGACGATCATGGCTAAGTGTCCATCTAGGTATTATCTCGAGCGGGTAGTATGTAAATTATTATGTGCAATAACTGTCCGTGAGCTGTATCAGTCCACGTCGTGATTTCAGTCAGTGTTCAGCAACTACTTTAAGTGTGTTACACGAAGGTGTGACAAATGAATCCTCTAGTAACGGGCTTTGTAAATATATGAAAATTCCAATAGTCAAAACAAATTTGTATGTGGATGGGTGTATAGGGGGTCCACATGGAATATTTATTGTTGTTAAAAATTAGCATAGTGCTCCCCAGTAATAAATATATATATATATATATATATATATATATATATATATATATATATATATATATATATTTATAATCTTAGCAACCCCGTCCCTTGAATATACAGATACCTGTGAAGGTATCACTACAATTTATTCGAGTTTCCACATTGTTTTGTAATGGATGGATGGATAGGGTGGGATCAATCCTATCTATTTAGCTTTATTATTGATTTATTTTATATTTACAAAGCCCCTAAGAGTTTCATTTATTATGTCATATTAGCTTACACACACGCGTGCATACACACGCATGCACACACACGCACGCGTTCACTCATACACGCATGCACCTGTCACTTATTCACTCAAACAACAAAACATACCCTGTTTGCAATGGTGCGTATGTATACATTTCCATTACGTAAGTATCATACACGTATGCATGACATGTGTTTACGTGCAGCCAACATTTGAAATCCTAGGAACAGTTAATGCTATTTCCAACAAAAGTGATATATAACGTAGACATGTTGGTAAATACTAAAATGGTTTCAAAAATACACGATTTGTTGATCTACGCGTGTACAAGTAGCTCAACTCAACTATAACGTTGAAACAATGCGACTAACGGAAACTAATTATACGAATCTGGTGCTATATCATACGCATTGTCAAACGGTTCAAGTCGTCGTTATGCGGATCTCAAGTAGACTAGTTACACAACCACGACAGTATACAGGAACACTGTGCTTTCGTAAACGCTATGTATATAATTCATTACATGTTTCTGTGCAAATCATGAGCATTAATTTCGTCTAAAGTCGTCCATTCCTCATTTTATTCAGACTTATTTATTTGTCATTCTAGAGGTAGAACAGTATTGAATACGCCCACAGCAGTGTAGGGAAGATGAAAATCGAGCGGCCCACGCAGTGTTTATAATATTGTTAACAAATATTGTTAACAAATATTGTTAACAAATACTGTTAACAACTATTGTTGACAAATGTTGTTAACAAATCAGTAACGGTTTGTCTACAACCATTATTAACATATGTTATCGACAAAGTTCGTCTAACTCTGCGAGACACCGGCTAATAACCACCTAACGGAACTTTAAGATGAAAACAAGCGTCAGTTGAAGAAATACCAACCAGCAAGCTTAGCTCGAAACCCGAGATGTTGGGTGTGGCCTTATATTGATTGAAAGGATATCGCGTGGACATCTTTGTCGTTTGTCATTTTAAAGTGACAGTCTATCTGGAACGAATTAAGGTCACCACTCGTCTTATTGGGTGCATTTTACCGTATATTTAAACGCTTCATGTTGAACTGCGTTACCGGCTTATTCATAAGTGTGTTATACAATACACATGTAGTTGGATATATTGAATGTGCAAATGTAAATAAACATACAATGGTAATTTTTAATAGTTTCGTGTTATGTTATAATTTAATAGTTATACGTGTGGGACAACTTCACAATTGTAGAACGCAGTGGCTCAGGGGTAGAGCTTCGGACTCTCGAATACGAGAACCCGGGTTCGAATCCTATGTTGCGGTGTTACAACCTTGGGCAATTGTTTCATTCTACATTGCTCCAGTTTTCTCAGCTGTGTAAATGAGTACCTGGCTATAGACAGTGGTGGAAATGTGTACGAGCAGTCTTCGCGCATTACTTGTAGCATATGGCTGGATGCTTCCAAGAGAAGTTGAGACGGTGTTTGATTGAACAGGTCTGCCAGGGAAGTAAAGTGTAAAGCGCTTTGAGCTACTGCGCTATATAACAACTTATCTTTTAACTGCGTCGGATCGCCATAAGCAAAACCAAGTGGCCCAAACTACACAGAACCACAGTCTAGGAGAGTAGCGGTGTCAGCAGTCGTAAGACCCCGTTGTTCGCGCAAGTTGGCTGCCACGACTACGGAAAACATTTGATAATAATAAGTCTGTGAACATTGTCCACCGTTGTCGGCACTGTCTCCTAACTGTTGTAATTTACACATATTTTTAATACGTTCAATTACCCCCACCCTCCATCCAAGCACCCGCCCACCCACCCACCTACCCCAACCCGCCCATCCCATTATAAATATATGGTCTTCCGAGACTTTTATTTAAAAAAAAATACGGTGATGGCTTGATTGCGTCAATGCACAGTAACGGTGCATTCATACGTCACGTTGTATCCTGCTCAACGCTTGTTACATATTCCTCCCTGGCAGACCTGTTTTATCGAATGCCATGTCGGGTTCAAGGGAAGCATTCAGCCACGCAGCAATTATGCGCAAAAGTTTTCCTTCACAAATATCCGCCACGAGGGGCCCGTTCACACAGGTTGGTGAACTAGTGCAATGTAGAGTGAACGAATTTGTCCAAGGTTCGACACGGCGTCACGTGATTTGAACCCTGGTTCTACATATTGAAATTCCGACGCCCTAACCGCTGCGCCACTGCGCTTTTTTCCTCGTCGACACATCGGATCTGTTTGGTTTCACTAGTCGGACCAGTTGGACCCGTTCTATATGGCTTTATATAATGGGTGACGACAAGCGCGACGGGCCATCAATCGTAGACGACGCCATCGCGTTGATTTATAACCCTAATATTGACAAGTGATAGACCGCAACAAGGAATGTCCAGTCGAATCCCGGTGTGACCTGAGTTGGGCGTATAGAACGTCCGTCCATGCCACAATGACCATTGCTTTATGTCCGCGCTACCATCGTATAGTTTGACCTCCTTTCAAGAACCATCCCTATGTATGCACAGTTCTCAGTGGAGTAGATTACTCTAGAGGTTCACCAACGGTCTCTCTCTCTCTGTCTCTCTCTGTCTCTCTCTGTCTCTCTCTCTCTCTCTCTCTCTCTCTCTCTCTCTCTCCCCCCTCTCTCTCTCTTTCTCTCTGTGCGTGTGCGTGTGCGTGTGCGTGTGCGTGTGCGTGTGCGTGTGCGTGTGCGTGTGCGTGTGCGTGTGCGTGTGCGTGTGCGTGTGCGTGTGCGTTTGCGTGTGCGTGTGCGTGTGCGTGTGCGTGTGCGTGTGCGTGTGCGTGTGCGTGTGCGTGTGCGTGTGCGTGCGCGTGCGGGTGCGCGTGCGCGTGCGCGTGCGTATGTATAAGTGTATGTGTATAAGTGTATGTGTATGTATATGTTCTAAAAAATGGGTGTCTGCCCCTGGTTTATAAGGGAGACAGGGGCTAGTTGTAAAACGGGTAAGATGTTACAGAGGGCTTGTAGACAAAACTGCTAATGCAAATTATTCTGCAAGACGACAGCATGTTCATCAATAGATTTGAGCATGTCGTGTGTAATATCTCGTGAATCCATAAAGTAACTTGTAACACTTTAGGACACCTCATATAACTCATTATGCCACAAATATGTAATAAATCAGGCATTTAATTATGCACCAGTTATCTGGGGGAGATATATGGGGCTCCTTAGTATGACAACAGTTTCGACCAGTTAAGTAACTCACACGCAATCGTAAAATGTGTTATTTTTGTTACAACTAGCCTCGTACCGGGGTAACTTATAGCACTTTAGGACACCTCATATAACTCGTTATGCTACAAATATGTAATAAACCAGGCATTTAATTATGCAACAATTATCTTCGGGAGATATGTGGGGAACGTGTGGCATGACAAAAGTTTCGATCGGCCAAGAAACCTACCCGCAATCCTGAAATATGTAATTTTTTTACACCTAGCCCCGGTCTCCCCTATTAAATACCGTATTCAGAAAATGCTGGTGGTAACATGAAGATAGTCTATCAGCACGATTTAGAAGGAGCACGACAGAATTGCTACAAACAACAAATGGCCGTGCTATTTAGAGGGATATAATGACCAACGTCCCTGGCAGATTACCGGGATTGCGCGCGCATGGTAACTCTACCTTCCAACCGGAAATGCGTTACCGCCGTCGGAATGACGTTGCATTTACATGAAAATAAGGCAGATTGTCAAGGATTCGGTGATCTACATTCCACGTACTGCTGCGGTGAGGCGTGATCGCCAATCAGTGATGCTCGGTCCACACTGGATCCGATGTACAACGAAGGGTGTCTACACAGCATTGCAGACAAAAGCAACTGCGATCTACGTCCTGAGTGAGTTACGATTTTCGTGTCCACACCGCAAAGATGTACGTTCTCATCGCGAGGGAACATACACGCGCCATCTGATGTGTATCAAAAGAAAACTACAACAATTGTGACGTCATACGTCAAACGTCATTCGATACTCGCACGTTGATTGCTTGAAGCGTTTTTCGGGGGGGGGGGGGGGGGCTTACGTTTTGCGACTTGCGTCTAGCGATTTCTACGAGTCAACAGGAGAATTTTCAAAATATCGCAAGACTGACTTATAAGATTTGCGATGCCGTCCACACCCGCCCTCCACAGATCGCAAGGCCCGTATACGCCAAATGTGAGCAAATTTCTTCCGATTTACGTCCTGACGAGGTATAGTGTGGACAGGGCATGAGACATGACCGCCAAGCATAGAAGCGTGACCGCCAAGCATAGAAGCGTGACCGCCAAGAACTCCGGGTCAAGCTGACCCATATTATATTACAAACACGTTGTTTGCTATTTAAAGCTACGACGCGAAACCACTCGGAGTAGCTGCTTTGTAACTGTAACAAAAAGGCAATCGTTTCGGTATGCGCATTTAGAGGTATTAACAAAGCCTAACCATTTGCAAGTGTACTCTGAAACCTGATAAGCTAGTACATGAATCACAACAGTTCTACATGCTTGCAAATTGCTTCTGAATATAATAGAGTTCATGCAAAATAACCGTTTGCAACGTGAATAAAAAATATCAACCACAAGGCTTATTCCGAATGTATTAAAACAATTAGGAGATTATAGTGAAATCCCACTGTTCTCGAAGACGGACATATTGAGACACGCCCTTGATGCACGACCAATAAGACTGAAGAGCTTCTTTTAACATGGCGATACAATGAGGCGTCAATTATCCCTGTTTCTTCGACCTGTTTGTGAATACACCTATTCATTTGCAGGTTTCTTGCTCAGAGACAGCCCGGAGGAAAGGGACTCAGATCTCTTCACGGGCTGAGACGCACTTCACATGCAGCGAGTGTTATCAGAGACGTCACTCTAGAGTGGGTTTATACAGCCACAGCAGACGCTATTTCATAAACGGGAAAAACCCACAGAGGGCATCCGTTGTCTTCCGAGAGAGATGGACGCTGTAGATGTGACACACACACGCACGCACGCACGCACGCACGCACACACAACGCAAACATGAATTCGTTTTATTCAATACCATAATATGATCTTAATTCACATCTCACTACTACTACTACTACAACAACAGCAACAACAACAACAACAACTACTACTACTACTACTACTACTACTACTACTACTACTACCGCTACTGCTACTGCTGCTAATACTAGTACTACTACGGCTACTACGGCTACTACTACTATTACTACTACTACTACTACTACTACTACTACTACTACTACTACTACTACTACTACTACTACTACTACTACTACTACTACTACTACTACTACTACTACTACTACTACTACTACTACTACTACTACTACTACTACTACTACTACTACAGTACTATTACTACTAGATAACCGTCTTTAAGTAGTAGTTTTACGATATGTAGTACATCACCATCAAGAGTGACTGATGGTCTAACATCGATAACTTTCTGTCCACAGTGTCGCAAGCTCGACCCATATTAATTATTAATATTAGGATTTCGTTATCTTTTTTACGATTTCCGAAAAGCGGAAATTAGTGGGACGTGTCAATACGTCATAGTGCAGCGACACGTAGTCAGGGGCGTGGTGCATTGTTCTATTGTATACAGCTTCGATACGGGAATGTCGTGTTTATGTGTGCGTGTGCGTGTGCGTGTGCGTGTGCGTGTGCGTGTGCGTGTGCGTGTGTGTGTGTGTGTGTGTGTGTGTGTGTGTGTGTGTGTGTGTGAGAGAGTGTGTGTGTGTGTGTTTGTGTGTGTGTGTGTGTGTGTTTGTGCGTGAGTGAGTGAGTGTGTGTGTAGTGTATGTATGTATGTATGTATGCATGTATGTATGTTTGTATGTGTGTATGTATGTATGTATGAATATTTGTATTTATATATGTATGTATGTATGTATGTATTTTTGTATATGTGTATGCATGGCATGAATACGTACATGTATGCGTATATATGATCGATTGTCATTAATCGAAGCATATATTCAAAGTAAGAAGGTATATTACAGCATTTGTAACGAATTTACAAAAACAAAGTTGTACAGTAACACTTTCTGATGACTAGTAGTTGTTTTTGTTACTTTCTGGTCCTTATATCACGTCATTGTTCCGCATTATGTCTTACACATGTACATTGTATAATAATATTTATCAGTGTTCGCCAGTTGAACGTTGTGTCCACAAAACATCCAAACTGTTTACAAACACACAACAATAACACGCCTTTAATAGGCACTTATTGCGGAAATACTGGATTTCATATTCTTCAACCTTTGACGATGATTGTTTGCCACATCCACGATCATAAACAGGGCAGCAGTACAACTGTTTCAACGCCTTGCTAATAATGATAACACTAGACTGCTTCCGGTAAAGGACAACGTCTCCTTTAAGAGGCATTTGTGCCGACCAACCCGAGCGTGAAGGGGTCTGTGAGCACGTACGACGGCTCATCCACGGTACAAGCGTGAATGACTCGGTCGGCCATTACGAGAGTCTCAAGGATCCCTGAGCCCGGCGCCGCCTTCGTCCGATAAACAAACGGAACAATGTTGCGCAGAAGGCGACACCGGAAGCTGCACACTGACGTCACTTCCGTCTCAGTCTTGTGAAGGTAGGTGGGTGTCCAGCAGGACGCGAGGGAGGCTGGGTAGGTCGCGTGGAGGTGGGCGAATGTGTCCCGAGGGGCGAACAGACTGAGTCGGTCCAACGGTCGGC
The DNA here is from genome assembly GCA_964017155.1 of Oasisia sp. SBJ-2009. Taxonomy (NCBI): domain Eukaryota; kingdom Metazoa; phylum Annelida; class Polychaeta; order Sabellida; family Siboglinidae; genus Oasisia; species Oasisia sp. SBJ-2009. The sequence continues at coordinate 46,816,075 of OZ024860.1, read as the reverse complement.
GGTGGAGGGGGAAGGTCGACGAGATCTGGACATAGAGGTTAGTTGTGGAGTCGTGTCATATCGCACCGCACCGCGCATGATATAATATGTATCATGTATCATATATCATCATATAATTACATATTACACATTACACATGATGTTTAGTATCCATTGAATATATATATATATATATATATATATATATATATATATATATATATATATATATATGTATATATATATATATATATATATATATATATATATATATATATATATACATTATAATAATATTATGTATTATATATTATATATTTGTAAATGGATTAGTAGGGTTTAGCCAGAAATGCGCTCCGCATTTTCCCAACCGGTACACTAGAAATGGTGTCTTTGATTTCGCAATGGAACCTTGTTTTTATTCACCTTTGTCTGAATAAAACACAAACGGATATCACGACAGAATATCAATTAAACGTCAAGTTTATGGTATTCGAATGGCTTAATTTGTATAGATCTTTGAACTATCATTGAAGAATCAATATTTACCAAAAGAGCCACCTTTTCTGCCCCCATGTGATACGTAAAATAACGGGAACGAGATTATACGAGAACTCCTACCGTGTACGCGTAATATCGCTCGCCCAAGTCCTTCTCGCTCGAAGCGTCCCACACGTGCGTCGCGTTGCTGTCGTAGAAACTGACGTCAACATACGGCCACCGCCAAGGGCGTCCCCTGACGGGCGAACTTCCTCGGGTCGACCAGAATTTCAGGCGCGTTCCGGCCGAGTACACGCGGTGGGTGGGCGATAATAAACGCATTTCGCGGTAGGCGCGGTTGCGATCGCGCAGAGGAATGATGACGTCGATGTCGTCGTCCCAGAGTATGACGTCATGATGGCGGAAGCTGCCGAGTAGCGTGCCGGAGTACATCCAGTAGGTGATGTTGTTTCGCGCGCACACGTTGGCGAACGCCTCGAGCGTTGCTATGGCAACGGACTTCTCCGTCGTGTTCATCGCCGACGAAACGAGTCGCGATAGCAGCGCCCCTGGTAGCGGGTTTGTGTCGTCACCCTCCGTGTTCTCGTCATCAGTGTAATTGCAGATGTTCGCACCAATCCGACGCGTTCGCGTGACAGTGTCGCGCCTTTGTAGTGGCGCAATTTCAATAACAACACTCTTATCCACATGTACGGTGCTCTGCCGGGACGTCCGAAGCGTGTCTCCAGTGCCGCCGCCTGGCGACCATTTGTGCAACAAAAATATGTTGACAGCGACGTATATAAAAACAATGAATGCGACCAGTCGCCGCGGCACTGTGAACCGGATGAACATACTACCAGCTCGACTGAGACGCTTTTGACAAGTGACGGTCGCGGATGGTATTATAGATAAACCACAACTAAGAGTCATCTGTTGCTAGTTGTCTGACCATAGTGCGTTTACGCGACATATGGTGCGTTAATATAATATACGACCTAATATATACGCTAACGACAGCTTCTTCCGGACACAGATAGCAGAAAGCGACAGGTACTTATACAGCGCACCACCCAGTCGTTATGACTACACAAAGGGCACAGGGTAGGATAAACCTGTTCAACCGAACACCATGTCGACTTCACAAGGGGGGCAGATATACCACGTAGCTCTCCCGACGTCCACAAACATCGACCCATACAACCAACTTTAGCCACGCCCCCGTTGCGTTAACGCCGTCCAGCTAGATTTGTAAAGTAGACTCGCGACCGAGTGTCATGATTCGTACTACGTACTCTCGAACTATGCGACGTGATAACACCCACCTAGCGGCCAGTGTCGTGAACGACGTGACCCTTCACCTATTCGCGAATCAGGTCAACAAGGGTCCGGTAGCGATGTTTCATTTTGGGCGTGTTGGCTGACCGTAGCGACCCCGAATTCGGACCACGCAGTTCTGCCATGTTGCCAGACATTCCAGTGCACGGGTTCGTGTGCGCAGTCAAGCATGACGTCCGACCTAATTTCATGAATAGGCCACTGTAGGCCGCTACTACTATGGCTGCCGGGTGCTAACCACAGATTGATTTATTCCGTTCGTGTGCAGCCACGGGCTAGGCTGGCACGAGCCCGCAAACGTGATTAATATTAGCGCTCTCGTTATTGATTAGTAAGGCGATATTTGATTTAACAAGATTGAAGAAGCGTGTCCTTTGATACAGCGCCCGCATCGTGCAAGCAGTGGTCTTATTTCACACGCACACACGCACACACGCACACACGCACACACGCACACACGCACACATACCCCCACACGCACATATACATATACATATACATATACACACACGCACATACATACACGCACGCACGGACCCAAACACACACTCACACGCACACATATAAATATATATATATATATATGTGTGTGTGTGTGTGTGTGTGTGTGTGTGTGTGTGTGTGTGTGTGTGTGTGTCTGTGTGTGTGTGTGTGTGTGTGTGTGTGTGTGTGTGTGTGTGTGTGTGTGTGTGTGTGTGTGTGTGTTTTATGTTAAGTGTTATGAGTCCCCTGGATATTGCGCTATACAAAATAAACATTATTATTATTACACCTTTTTATCGAAATCCGTCGACGTAGTCCAAATCTCATCGTTTAAAAAAGATAAGACATTTCTGTTGCAGTCTTGTTACCCAATTATACACTATCGGCTGAACATAAATATCTTAGTATACGCACGATGAAAGAAACCATATAAAGATAGTACAAAATTATGGTGACAAATGGTCACTATGGTCATTCGTATAGAACGTTTAATCCCATAGCATCACGTTGAAAGAGCAATATATTAATTACTAATTAAATGTGTCCTTGCTATTAAGAAAATAAACACTTATATGTATTTGCTCAATGTGATCTTTGAATGGGCCCTTGATATGTTCTATTGTGGAAGCTTAAGCATCATATCACGTTTATGCTGATCATTTCGGTCTGTCATCGTGTGCCAGGTGCGTCGATTCTTCGAATGGTACGTGACGATATCCGGTTGGGAAAAAGATAGAGGTTGTTTTCAAATGTGTTATGTCCGTTTCAAATTGTTTTCGTCCAGAGATTGCTATATAACCGTGCTTGTTCCTCGATATTGGTGCTTTATTCACGATGTTTGAGGATGTGTCCATTTAGCCGACGGACATGAAAACACGTTTCTCGTACGGCGGACTTTTGGGTTGGACAGAATGACTGGTGTGAGAAAAGATAAATCAGTCAATGCATTACTTCAGAGGTGAAAGCAATTATTTGTCATATATACCTCGACTCGTTTCTATGCAACTTGAAATGTAGCTTATCTGCTCTACAGGCAAGGTAAAGTTGTTTCACATAGTCACACAATTAACGTTAGACGTGGCTACAATTGGTACATGTCAAATATATACTTGACGTTCATCAGTTAGACTAATTCTGTTGTCGATCTGCCAGTAAGTCGCAAGCGTGTGTGTGTGTGTGTGTGTGTGTGTGTGTGTGTGTGTGTGTGTGTGTGTGTGTGTGTGTGTGTGTGTGTGTGTGTGCGTGTGTGTACGCGTATGTATGTATGTGTGTGCGTGTGGTGTGCGTGTGTGTATGTGTGTGTGTATGTGTGTGTGCGCGCATGTGTGTTGGGGTGTGGGTATGTTTGTATGTATGTATGTATGTATGTATGTATGTATGTATGTATGTATGTATGTATGTATGTATGTATGTATGTGTTTGTGCGTTTGTGTGCATTTGTGTGCATTTGTGTGCGTTTATGTGCGTACGCTAATGCCTGCCTGCCTGCCTGCCTGCCTGCCTGCCTGCCTGCCTGCCTGCCTGCCTGCCTGCCTGCCTGCCTGCCTGCCTGCCTGCCTGCCTGCCTGCCTGCCTGCCTGCCTGCCTGCCTGCCTGCCTGCCTGCCTGCCTGCCTGCCTGCCTGCCTGCCTGCCTGCCTGCCTGCCTGCCTGCCTGCCTGCCTGCCTGCCTGCCTGCCTGCCTGCCTGCCTGCCTGCCTGCCTGCCTGCCTGCCTGCCTGCCTGCCTGCCTGCCTGCTCGCCTGCCTGCTTGCCTGCCTGCCTGCTTGCCTGCCTGCCTGCCTGCCTGCCTGTATGTCGATATGTCTGTTTCGCTTTCACCACTCTATCAAACCATGCTACACGTACGCACACACACACGCACACACGCTCATGCACATGTACATGCACACAAACACATACACACACACACACACACACACACACACACACACACACACACACACACACACACAATCGCTACCTCTCCGTATCGATCGATCGATCTCTGTCTGTACTCCTCTCCCTCTCCCTTCCTAGATCTCCCTCCACAGTTTTCCGGTCTCAATCCCCAGTCTCACATTCCTTGACAGTAGTAATTTCACGAATAAGTGATGCACTTTATACTTCCTTCGTAGCTATTTTCCAGCGTTCGTCATGTTCTATTTACATAATAAAATAAGTGTGTATGTGTGTCGCATTCAACCAGTGGCGTAACTCACTAGATTTCATTGAAGTAGTTTCTTAAACGACTTATACATGTCCCAACAGAAGGTCGACGCAGCGGTACATTTAATCGTCGGAGTCACATGCCCACGTTTGCAGACGACGACATTAATACAACCATCCTAGCGACGAGGAATTAAGAGTTTCTGGTGCAGCCGATCACGTGTTACTTGTACATTGAACGTACTGCACTAGTTCCGGTTCTTCAACTCAGACCTCTTGGCCAGTAGACGGGACCCGTTAATCACTATTCGACGCCTCTTCGGTTGTTGTATTACAAACACAAACTTACACTTGGCTGTGAACAATGGGCTATTGTTTCGAGGCATTTTGTATGTGTGCATCCATTTGCGCAGAACATTAATAATGGATTACGCAGATTCGTGGAATGTCGTGACAAGGCATCATCGCGTGGTGTCCTGATTAACGTCATTACCATGCGAATAACAAACCCGATACTCCAAATCACGGGTTAGTTAAACCGTTGACTCGTCGGCACAGCGAAACTTGACAAGCCACTTCAGTCGCGTCTTTGCGACCAATTAAATAACATTTCACGTATTCAGTTTCACGCATCATGGACTTTTGTGGTCACGCTCTGACTGACACAACGTTGCCGACGCCAGCCCACTACTCGTTTCGTTGGCACGCAACATCGGCAGGCAACTGCGTTCCCAAGGGATTTGTTCTGCTTCCAGCCTCCGCCTGTTATGTCTATCCACCGCTTATGAGAACAGATCCAGCACCGCTTCACACAGACGTCGCATCGACAAGGAGCTGTACTCACGTAGAAGGCAAGTGGTGATTTGGTTTAAAATATTTCGACAACTAGACGCTGAACAAATTATCCAGTATGCTAGCAAGCGCTAACATTGTATTACGTGTCTTGGGTTGTGTTGTTGTCTCTTTTTATAAAATCGTTCTTTGTGATGTCTTATTTACGTTAATTGCGATATTGACTGCTAATATACACCGTACGAGTGACTGGGCGATAATATATACATTGTACAACGTGCACGTATAAGCTATCGTTAACACCGGGTAGGTTTTATGTACTGGTAATATTAAAAGGAAAGGGTACACCTCGACAAACTTGATACTATTATGTCAATAGCCTTATTTAACGTTGATGGTGCTATTTGAAATTCAAGTGAAATATGCTTAGGGATCAACTGTTTGACGAATGCGTCACCAGAACGTAACATCAGCTTGGATGCTGTCTTGCATTTTGATTATTAAACTATCTTAATATGAGCCAGTTATTTGTAATTCGATTTAAGTTTTAATAGTCACGTCTATGAACCAAATCATGTCAGTGTTCGCAACCCAAAATCGGTTCGATTTTCCATGCGTCTCCAAATCAACAAATCAAAAACTCGGTTAACTGATAGTAACCGACCCAATGTACTGAAGACGCAAAATAAATGTTTATTTGGATGTAACCTACTTACGGAAACTGCTTAATTAATTATTATATCCATGAACGTATGTTATTAATAGTTTCAATTTATGAAGATATCGGTTTCTGGTTTCTCGCATATTCGGCTTTCTACGTGGCCAATGACATTCGTAGCAATAAAGAAAACAGTGAACGAGGATAGAGATGATAGTAACGTCAAGTGCAGTAGAGTCATGCATGACTTGCGCAACATTGTCTACAACACCATATCGATTGATTTGTTACGCGAGGGGTTTGCATCGAAGCTATGATGTAATATTTTTATCGCGCCCATGGTAAATGTGGTCCGAACTTAATATTGTCCATTTGCATCGACGTGTCCGCTTTGCACCGATGTCCGCTACATTTGTAAATCGTTGTGTAATAGTCGTGTCTACGTCGTGAAAAACACGCATACAACTCACTGTAGCCGTATCGCGAACGTAAATCGATAGCAACAATTTGCAGGTGTACCATTTCACATATCCAGTCTAGTGTTATCGGCCGATGACATCATGTTGTACAGTTACACGAATCTGGTGTGCTCCGACGGCCTGTTGCAAGTACGATGTTGCAATTGATGTTTTGTATCTCACACCTGTGGTTTGTCGTGCGCCTCACAATTGTCTCACTTACCGATCAAGCTATTTCCAAGAATAATAAACTTACATATAATATATCTTAATCTGGGGGCTTGGGGCTTAACCCTCATTATTTTAGGTGGGGGTTTGGATACGGGATTAACCCCTAATATTTATAGAAAATATTTGAATTTTTGTGTTCAATTTGAAGAATTTTGTCAGATTGAAAGGGGATGCAAATTGAGTTTCTAGAGCCTTGATGTGGGGACTTTTGCAAACCTTAATGAAGGTTGTGCGCTACGAGGTTTCTGGAGAGGTTCGATATGATCATTTGGGGAGCCTCAGTGGACGGTGTAGTGTGTTGATTTAGGGAATCTCATGGTGTTTGTGCAAGCTTCAAGGAATGCTGGTTATTTTGAACCTCACCCATCCTACCCAATGCACAACATGTCCCGACCCCCGGAGGAAACAGGACGTGATGAAGACAACAATTCGAAAATAGTTTTCCTCTGAACAAATGACAGATACGTGACGTCATTCATCTGTTGAATAATTAAACACAAGACACTCTTCTGTTATCTATTTATAAAATATTTGATATGTGTCATGCTATTTCCGACTACGTATTTCTACAAGTCAGCGAACTTTATCGACCGTGTCCGGAAAAGACACTGCTTATATAAATAATGCATGGTAAACAGGGTCATCAAAGTCAAAACGCGAGCGTCCTAACTCAGAATTGAATTATTATATAATGTAGAGTCAGACAATATTATGCAACCAATGATATTTTATTTGTAGGATTATTAATAATAATAATAATGATAAATGCATAACTTCTAAGGCGCAAATATCCTCAGAATCAAGGCTCAGTGGATTAAGCATTCTCTTAACCAAGGGCAGTGCAACGGTTGTCACCAACTGGATAATACAAAATGATTTGACCTATTTATTTAACGTATATGTATTATTTAGCTTATATAATTACTTGTATTATACAGTCAGTGTGTGTGTATGTGAATGTGTGTATATGTGTGTATGCTTGTGTGTGTATGCATGTATATTTGTAGGTATATATGTGAGTGTGTTTTGTGAGTATTTGTATGTATGCAAGTATGTAGGTATGCATGTAGGTATGTATATGTGAGTTCGTTGTGTCAGTATATTTTATGAGTATATATATGTGTATGTATGTATGTATGTATATATGTATATATGTATGTATATAATATTATGTATGTATATATGTATATATGTATGTATGTACATATATAGATGTATATATACATGTATGTATGCATGTATGCTGGTGTGTGTATTTCTTGTACAATCAAACAGCTATACATCGCTTGCAGGAACCACATGCGGGACATCATGACGTTTCTGTGTAGGCGGAAGTTGAAAGTTGTTGTCTATTTCGTCGTTGCCACCTTCCTCTTCGTCGATATCACTCAGAAGTTTTCACCTTCCTACCAAGTGCAGGAATGCGTCCCTAAAGCCTCATTATCACTGGCAACTGGAGTCGTTAAACCCGCCGTAAACCCGGCCGGCGAATCGCAGTCGTTGGATCACGTGATCTACCCGGAAGTGACGGTTGTACCGCGGATCGTCTACTACCTGTGGTGCGATAATAAGACGTTCGAGTTTAAGCATTACCTCAGCGTGTTGAGCGTTGTGCGGTTTGTTCGGCCGGAGAGGATCGTGTTTGAGTACGGGGCGAGACCGCCGATTGATCGCTACATGTACAACACGTGGCTGGCCGAACTGATGGACACGTTGTCTTACCTGGAGCTGCAGGAGATGACGTCACGACGTCACGCCGACGTGTGTCGTGACGAGCGATCACGTCGCGCGTACATCGTGACGAAGATCAGGCGAGATGGCGGCATCTTCGTCGGGAAGAACACGATCTTCACGCGAGAACTGCGCGGGCTGACCGAGACTTCCACGACGAAACTGCTGTCATCGTACGAAGGGTATTTTATGTCGAAGAGCCAGAACCTAGACGCGGAGAAGGACTCGTGGCCGAGTTTGTGTCTACGCGCGTCCGACTATGAGTCCCGGAAGCCAAACGCCAGTGACATCACGACGCACGTGTGCGAGTACCGAACCATCTACCCGCGAGACATCATGAGCGGCGGCGACGCGTTCGCCTCGCTAGCACGCTCGCTGTTCTACGGCGATTCTGCCGCTCCGACGCCGCACAGCGATTCCCAGCGACTTATCCCTAATATCGCTCACATGCTGTGGATCGGAGGCACCCGTATCGACTTCCTGTTCTACCTGAGCGCGCTGTCGCTGCTGTACGTCGTCAACGTTGAGCGACTCTTCATCCACGGCGATCTCCCTCCCTCGGGACACTACTGGCGCCGCCTGGAGGGTCAGGCGCGAATTACGTACGTGCCATGCGCCAAACCAAACGTGGCCTTCGGACATATCTCCGGCAGCAAGCACCACATGAGCGACATTTTCCGTGCCCAGGTGGGAAGAATTTTACGTATTTCCCACTGTCCGCCATTAATGCCTACAATGTTTCTCGACTTGTCGTCTTTGCTATTTTTCTTCTGCGACAATAACCCAACTTTAAGATTTCATAAGATGAGGTTTTACGTGGAGTTTTCTTAACATTAATTATTTTCTTAACATATAAAATGTTACTTATCTTAACACTACTAATTGTTCTAAACAATCAACCCAAAAACTAAGCACGCTACGTTCCGTTGCCAATAACGTAGTTCTTCACTTATTCAATCTGTGGCATCTGCGCAGGTGATGATCAAATATGGCGGCATCTACTCAGACGTCGACGTCATATGGACGCGAGCGCCCTCTGTCGAAATGCGGTCGTACGAAGCAGTGGCGTCGTTCGACTGGGCGAACGCCTACTCTCCCTATCCCAACTACATAAATCTGGGCGTTTCCCTCGGTCAGCGAGGCTCTCGCTTCTGGCGACTGTTCCGCGACTCGCTGAAGACTTTTCGCGACGATATATTCGGCTTCAACGGCCTCCTGCAGCCGTACAAAGTGTACGAGCGACACCCCGACACGATCCGCATGGACGACCATCTACAGGTATGACGTCATGTACCGCATCACAACAGGTGGCTTAAAATAGTTACAGCTGAAACTCGCGTTACAGTCACCTCGATAATGTAGCCATCTAGACATTTTACGTCCACATTTTCGAGCACGCACACATGCTCGCACGCACGCACGCACGAAACTACGCCCAACAAATCATACACACGCACACACACGCGTGCGCGCGCGCACACACACACACACACACACACATATATATATATATATATATATATATATATATATATATATATATATATATATATATATATCATCATGCTGTCGGTCGCGAAGCGACAAAGACTGCTTCCATCACTTGACTCTTGCTCTCCATTTGTCTCTCTGCTGTGAGAGTGATGTCCAGGAGTCGATCTTTATGTCTCTCAGCTTCAGGTTTCTCTTGATGGTATCTTTGAACCGGAGACGAGGGCGCCCTCTCTTTCTGTGACCAGAAGACAGTTGGGAGTAGAGAACCTGCTTCGGTAGCCTGTCTGATGACATCCTCATGAGGTGTCCAGTCCACCGGAGATTCTTTCTGATCAGAAGATCTTCCATAGATGGCAGCCCTGTCCGTTCGAGTATTTCCTTGTTTGTCACTTTGTCCATCCAGGTTATCCTCATGATCGAACGCAGATGTCGCATCATGAAGGCATGCAACTTTTTCACCTGTCGTCTGTACACTGTCCAGGCCTCGGCTCCGTATAGGAGGGTGGACAGCACAATTGCACGGTATATCTTGCCTTTAACCCGCATGGACACATGGTGGTTGTTCCAGAGTCTCTGGCGTAGTCGGCCGAAAGATGCACTAGCCTTGGCCATCCTCCTCTGTATTTCATCGTCAATGCATCCGTCACTTGATATAGTGCTTCCGAGGTAGGTGAATTCCATAACAGAGTTCAGCTTGTTTCCATCAACCATGATATCCTCCTCTCGGGTTCTTGTAGAGTTGGGTTGGTACAGCACCTCGGTCTTCTTGATGTTAATCTTCAGGCCGAACTTCTTTGACGCATTGGAAAAAGCATCCACTATTTTCTGGATCTCTTCAGCAGAGTGTGCAACCAGTGCACTGTCATCTGCGAATAGCAGCTCCCTCATCAGTATCCGTGTAGTCTTGGTCTTCGCTCTGAAGTGTGCGACATTGAATAGGTCAGCGCTCTGTCTGGACTGTATGTAGATGCCATCCCCCATGTCTCGGAAAGCATTGTCGAGCATTGCTGATAGGAAGATGGAAAAGAGCGTGGGCGCCAGTACACAGCCTTGCTTGACCCCATTTGTGACCCTGAACGATTCCGAGACTTCCCCTCCAACATTAACAGTCGCCATCATTCCGGTATGTAGTGCCTCGATCATTGTTGTGAACTTCTCTGGGCAGCCATACTTCTTCAGTAGCTGCCATAGTCCGGTCCTCCCAACTGTATCGAACGCCTTACTGAAGTCGACAAATACCATGTACAGTGGTCGGTCCTGCTCAATGCACTTTTCTTGTAGTTGTCGGAGACAAAATATCATATCCACGGTGCTCCGGTTACCTCTGAAGCCACATTGTGTCTCCGGAACTACCTCTGGTGTTAGGTGGGTAGATAGTCTGTTGAGGAGGATCCTGGCGAAGATCTTGCCTGCTATGGAAAGAAGAGAGATTCCTCTATAGTTCCCACAGTCTGTTCGATCACCTTTCTTGTAGATGGTTATAATGCTTGCATCCTTCCATGCTTGTGGTACAGAACCCATCTCCCAGGCATTGGTGATTAGTTGGTGCAGTCTGCTGAACAGATTGTCTCCTCCATGCTTCCATACTTCTGCAGGAATTCCATCTCCTCCAGGTGCTTTGCCATCTTTCAGGCTGGCGATTGCTCTAGCCATCTCATCCATAGTTGGAATCTCATCAAGGCTTGTCTTGGTAATGCGCTGCGGGATGTTGTCCAGAGCTTCGTGATCTATGTCGCCAGGGACGTTGAGTAGCTTCTGGAAGTGTTCACTCCATCTTGCCACAACTCTCTTGCTGTCAGAGAAGGTTTCCATTCCGTCTGTTGATTTTAGTTGAACAGGTCCCTTCTTTTTGGGTCCCCACACTTCCTTCAGTCCATTGTAGAAGCCCTTCATGTTGTTACTGTCGGCAGCTCTCTGCAGCTCCACTGCTTTCCTTTCCCACCAGTCCGACTTCAGTGCACGGGTGTGTTTTTGTAGCAGTCTGCAGGCATCTTTGTATGCTGCAGTGGTGGATCTAGTACTCCTGGTTTGCAACACTCTCTGGTGGGCTTGATCTCTTCTGCTCATAAGAGTCTGTAGCTCCTGGTCGTTGGGGTCGAACCAGTCCTGGTGTTTTCTGTCCGGCTTGCCAAGATATGTCTTGGCTGTGTTGTACACAACCTGCTGCAGAGCTGCCCATTCCTCGTCTGGTGTTGAGTTTTCCTTCTCCTCCCAATGGGCGAGAGCACTGTCCATCTCCTGCTCAAAACTCTCCCTATGGCTGATGGTACTTAGTTTTGCAGTGTTGAGCTTGGTCGGCTTATTTGTCCCTTGCCTGCTGTGCTTTTGTCTTATTCTGAAAGCCACTTTTGATCTCAGCATCTGGTGATCGGTCCAGCAGTTTGCTCCACGCATGGCTCGGGTGCTGTGGATGTCCATCTTATCCCGACACCTCGTGATGATGAAGTCGATCATATGCCAGTGTTTGGAACGAGGATGCATCCAGGTGGTCTTGCGTTCATCCTTCTGCTTGAACATGGTGTTCGTCACTATCAGTTCGAACTCAGAGCACAGAGCCAGTAGAAGTTCGCCATTGGAGTTGCATTTCCCAATCCCATGTTTGCCCATGACCAAGGGCCACTTGTCATTGTCTCTTCCTATCCTCGCATTGAAGTCTCCTATCAGCAGTAGCTTATCGGTATGAGGGATGCCCCTGAGCACACTTGTGAGCTGGTTGTAGAAGGCCTCCTTGTTTTGGGTTTGTCATTGTCGGAGCATACACATTGATAATTGTAGCAAAGTTGTCCTTGCTCAGAGGTAGTCTCATCGTCATGATTCTGTCACTTACTGGCCGTGGCATTTCTGTCAGCTTTGTGATGATATCCTTTTTGATAGCAAAGCCCACTCCGGCCTCCCTTCTTTCTCCTTCGGGTTTGCCACTCCAGAAGAAAGAGTATTCCAAGTCGTCGAGACTACCAGACTCTGAGAACCTTGTTTCACATAGGGCGGCGATGTCGATGTTGTATTTGGCAAGTTCCATTGCTACTAGTGCCGTACGTCTTTCTGGTCGGTTAGCTCCTTCTCGGTCGAGGAGAGTCCTGACGTTCCATTGTCCAATTGTCAGTAGTTGTCTTCTTTGTCTTCTTCTTCCTAGCTGATTTTCCACTGTCGACGGAAGATGAGGTCGAGCAGCGCGGTCCTTGGTAACCCGGGCGACGGCCGATCCGGTATCATGTTTCGTGCAGTTGTACATTTCATGGAAGCTGCTAGCAAAAACTTTTGAAGTACCGCTGGCTTTTGCAAGTTACTAGCGACACTCTCTCGGGGAACAAATAGAGGTCTCACACCGGCAAGAACATGTCAAGACAGGCGCAAACTATTTGTCCCTGCAGTGGCTGGTCGAGAGATGTTGGGAGTTCCATACACCAACCGCCCTTGATGCTGCCACAGTGACATGGTTTTCTGTTTAGGGTTTGCTCCCTTAGCCTTCGGTTCTGACAAGAACCTATACCACAAGGCAGTGGTTTACAACTCTGCATGGCAGGGGCGTCAAACTCCCTGAGGTATTGCAATACCTGAGGTACTGCAATACCTGCATA
>OZ024860.1:46797706-46800206 GCA_964017155.1 Oasisia sp. SBJ-2009 | reverse complement strand
AACGCGACGGGAACATGGGCCGAGATAGGCCAGAACGTGCTCCGTCACGCCGGCCTGCTCGACGAAAAGGCGGGACGGGGCGGGTGATAATACAGGCACCCGTGGTGGGCGATAACGTTGGCATTAATTCCTGTGTGTTGCATCCGTCTTGTCCCGCGAAGGGCACAAGTTTCAATTGTTAATTGAGCGACTCAACTGTTTGGTATTCATTTGTAGACCCATCCTCGTGTTCCGGCGACTTCTGCAGGTTACACCAGCCTCGACACCCTCGGGAGATCGCCTTGCGAAACACTGAATATGACCTCGGCCAATGACATGATGATAAGTTCCGGTGGATTATGGCAAGTTGACGTAGTTATCCAAATACACAACAATGCCCATCACCAGCGTCTTGTAAGATAGATTGGTCGAATGGGCAATAACATCGGAATCTCAAACGACTGGTCTTGGAGCCGGAGCGCGTGTCGGATACGAGTTGCACTGTTCGGACGGATGGTACATTGAACACCGCTACAAATTACATGCAATGCCCAGGAGACATGTCAGGGGTAGCGTACATATATATGTATCATACCTGCCTTTCGAGGATGAATATATCCAAAGTAACGTTATATCATGTACATTGTTTGTCATCTTATCAAGATGACTTTCACTATCAACAAGGCAGCCCCCTAGAACGACTGCAGCCGAATATTTTACGGGAAGACGTGCACCTAACAGTGAGGGATCAAGACAAATACATGTTCTTGGCGCCATATCCTGTCGCCATATCCTGTCTTTCTGACTACCCAGAGACCGGCTTACACGTTACACGCTTTTCAATTTAGCACCATGTAGACTTCTCTCACGGAGGCCATCCGTACACAACAGCCAATAGCAACTCAATTGGACCAACCTAAGGTGAATGCATTTGCCCAACGTTCAACCTGGAAGACATCAAATATGAATGCTGAACCTCTCGATTGGAAATCCGGGGCTTCGGTAACTGTCTTGCAGTGCACAACGTAAACAATTAAAATAAAATATAAGGTACCGTATCAGGGCACTTTTATTCATGAATTATATACATTTGTTTGTCAAAGGCAGCAATGTTTATATCTTTGCACAACGGTATTAGCAGCTTTAAATGGTCACAGACTCATGTATCTCTGGTCAAACGAAATCGCTTTTTTTCAGAGTCACATTTACAGGCAGTAAGGTGGATATGGTTGTTCAGATGTTATCAAATATGTTATCTTGTTTAATGCAGCGAATGATGACGATGTAATTTTGGATACCTGGTATCACGTTCGTTGTTAGTAACTAATTTTGGCTATGATGTTTTCGCACTACTTATTGTAAATTAAAGGCATTGATGTCTGCAGAACATGCATGTTACGAGTTCGCCATGGTTGTCATGTGTTACATTATATATCATATTTGCTATATTTAATTTGTAAAAATTGATACGAATGTGTCTTATCCGATTAGCACTCAAGTCGGGCATTGACGGTCACCTCGAATCTCCTCAGGTCGGCCATAGCCGGCCAGCGAATACATCACAGCGTTTGAATTCGGTTTACGTGGTTGCATCTAGTGACTAAGAGATGCAATAAATTCAAACACCTATCTAGACATATAACATTACATTGTGACTATTTTGGATACTTCCGTTCTCAAAAATATTTACCGCGTTTTCGAAATTTAACAGCAATAGTTTTTGTTTTTGGACATTTAAAAATGTCCTCCAGCCAGGGATTGACCACGTGTACAGCTAAAATGTGTAATATATTATACATAAATTAATACGAGTGTGTAGATAATTTAATGTTCTTTTAAATAAACCCAACTTGTAGCAGTAGAAATCCAAGCATAAAAAAGTTACACCGCAACAAAGTAGTTATTTTACAAAAGGTTTCAAAATGTCATAGTGTCAACCAAGAAATGGTCAACATATTTTAACGTTAAAACAACAGTTTTGACACCACTGTGTAGGCAATTTTATTATCTACAACAGGCGTACAACATGCAATTGCGAGAATTGAATAATAAAAGCGCTAGAGCAAAGACAATGGCGCAAACAATATTTTTAAACATCTAGGTCAAATAGTTGAGGAGCCACAGGCATCACGTTAAAATCGGCTGCGTGCTAATGGGTTATACTCCGAAAACAATCAAATAATTGACCAATCATTTCCTAGATAAATACACGTATATAATGGTTAGAGCGGCACGTATACGACTTCACTACGTGTAGCTTTTGACGTTATTTTACAGCAGACACCGTTTCGTTTGATAGGCAATGTAGGTAGATATGCATGAACATTTACATAAATTAGGACGACACAAACAGTACTATATACGGTAATTAACGTTTAAGAACGAACGAAGAGTGTACACTGACGATTTACCAAATACTACAGCACAATTAAGTCGGAGCCTCATAGTTATTAAGTTGATATAGATCAGGGTTCCTACCACCTGTTAGAAGTAGGCCAAACTTTACTCAGTTATTTTTTCG
>OZ024860.1:46790206-46792706 GCA_964017155.1 Oasisia sp. SBJ-2009 | reverse complement strand
CCTTGATTTAACCAGTAGACAATCTCTCCCTCGCCTTAATAAATAGACCCCATGATTTATTCAGTAGACACTATCTCCCTCGCCTTAATAAATAGACCCCTTGATTTAATCAGTAGACACTATCTCCCTCGCCTTATTAAATAGCCCCCTTGATTTAACCAGTAGACAATCTCTCCCTCGCCTTAATAAATAGGCCCCCTTGATTTAATCAGTAGACACTCTCTCCCTCGCCTTAATAAATAGACCCCCTTGATTTAACCAGTAGACACTATCCCCCTCGCCTTAATAAATATACCTCCTTGATTTAACCAGTAGACACTATCTCCCTCGCCTTAATAAATAGACCCCCTTAATTTAACCAGTAGACACTCTCTCCGTCGCCTTAATGAATATACCCCTTTGATTTAACCAGTAGACACTATCTCCCTCGCCTTAATAAATATACCCCCTTGATTTAACCAGTAAACACTCTTTATAATAATAATAATAATAATTAGTTAACTTCTATTGCGCCTATATCCTTAGAAACCAAGCTCAGAGGCGCATCAAAACAAAAAGGATTAATCGATCTCATAGTCGGTAAACAAATCAAGTTGTCATCAGATTGATTGATGCGCCAGGGAGCTATGGTGGATAGGCCAGATTGTACAGATATGTTTTTAAATGACGACGGAATTTAGCAATATTTTCAACTGATTTCACGCTAGAAGGAAGCATATTCCATAGAGTAGGCGCACCCACAGCAAAAGCCCTGGTCCCCATATTAGTATAGACCTTTGGTACAGAGAGTAAATCAGAAGTAGATGACCGAAGTTGAATAGGTTTTCTTATAGGAGTAAGCAAAGTATGTAAATACGATGGCTGCTTAGAAGAAAGTGCCTGGTAAGTAATGGTACACACCTTAAACATTATACGATATTGGACAGGCAGCCAATGCAGAGATTTTAGAAGCGGCTTAGAAGGAGTAAAGCGTGGAGACCTAGTCACCACCCTTGCTAAGCAATTTTGAACACGTTGTAGTTTTGTGATATCCTTAATAGCAATATTATGAATAGACACCTTTGATTTAACCAGTAGACACTATCTCTCTCGCCTTAATAACTAGAACTCCTTGATTTAACCAGTAGACATTATCTCCCTCGCCTTAATAAATATACCCCGTTGATTTAATCAGTAGACACTATCTCCCTCGCCTTAATGAATAGTCCCCTCGCTGTAATAAATAGACACCCTCTCGCTCTACTGAGAACCCGGTGCGCCACGGACCTGCAGAGCGAGCCGGAGACTGCCGACCTGCCACGTGCTGCCCTCCCGCTCCACCACGCCCGAGTACGTCTGCGTCAACATGGCGATGAGCATGTTCAGGAGGACGACTGTAGCGAGAACCATGTAGAGGATGTACACGAGCTTCACGACGAGGCTGTTGCTACCGATCAGCTTGTAGCTTTCGTCGAAGTCGTGGTCGAAGTTGAGGTCCGCCATGCCGACGAGGAGGTTGAAGGTGAAGAAGAGTGAGTGCCAGACGGTCGGGAAGTCCTTCCCGACGTCCTGTGCGATGTGGAACAGCGCGTGCATCGCGAAGCCGAATCCGGTGAGGATGAAGATGTAGATGAAGAGGAAGCGCGTCACGTCGCGGATGATGATGTGCTTGAGCATGATGGACAATGAGTGGACAGTCTCGAAGCCTTTCGTGAAGAGGATGGTGTACATCCACCCCAGCAACACCGCGGTCGCCAACAGATACAGCTCGGCGTCCGACGACAGCGACTTGGCGACGAACCAGGCGATCACGGATGCCGGGAACACGATTCCCATCAGGTTCGAGGCGTTCGCGAGGATCCACACGAATGTATAATACATCACGTCCCGAGGAATTCCGGAGCAGAACCGCTTGGTCTCCGCGGAACCATCACCCGCCCCCGCCTTCCGTAGGCGACTGGACCGCGTGCAGTATAAATACGCCTGGGCAATGATGACGTACAACTCGAACAACATGAGCAGTACGGGCCACAGGAGGAACCAGTAGCTCGGTGAACCGTCCGTGCGACCGATGGACCCCGATGTAGCGTTGTCGACGACGTGAGAATGAGGGAGATTATACGCACTGAAGAGCGCCATGTAGACAATGTGGATCGTCATGAGAGCGCCAAAGATCCACTGGTAGGCACTCCAGTAGTTCCGGACGAGCTGACGGATGGGCAGGATGTCTAGGATCTCCGTCGCCACCAGCTCGTCGTCCATGCGCGCGATGATGTCCAGGCACGAATCGACTTCATACTCGCGGTCGCCTCTCTGGTGTTGGGTGTCGTCGGCGCTTGCCACATCGACCGTGCCGAGATGGAACAACACGTTCCTCGTCGACGTCGTCGATGAGGCGCGTTTGCGCGTGTGCTCCAGTGTGTTCGGCGTCAAGTTGGTGACGTCAAACACGTGCCTGTCATAGCGCCGGAAGCGATACACCAGTGGCATGTTCAAGATGGCGCGCAGCATCGCAATGGCG
>OZ024860.1:46784344-46790006 GCA_964017155.1 Oasisia sp. SBJ-2009 | reverse complement strand
TAATGACGATGACGATGACGATGACGATGACGATGACGATGACGATGACGATGACGATGACGATGACGATGACGATGACGATGACGATGACGATGACGATGACGATGACGATGACGATGACGATGACGATGACGATGACGATGACGATGACGATGACGATGACGATGACGATGACGATGACGATGACGATGACGATGACGATGACGATGACGATGACGATGACGATGACGATGACGATGACGATGACGACGACTCCGCTGATGATGATGATGATGATGATGATGATGATGATGATGATGATGATGATGATGATGATGATGATGATGATGATGATGATGATGATGATGATGATGATGGTGATGAATGGGACGAAGAAGGAGATGAACCCAGTACTGATTTACCTGCAGAAGCGCGTCGATGGCTTCTGGGTCTGTCTTCGTCTGTTGTACCACGGCGTGGAGGACGGAGTTGCCCTGCCCGTCCTTGAGCGATAGGTCAGCGCCCTGCTCTGAAACAAACAACGCCTCCGTAGGATCAACTCTACTGTTGCCACATCAAGGTACAACGGATTGGTTTCGTACAAAGTTGATTTGTCACAACAATAATGTGACGTGTTTACTCTTGTTTAAATCGAATAAGGAAAGGAGTTGTTAGTATCACGTTTCTATGGGAATTATATTATTCAGATAAAACAAAGTATGTTTCAAATTCGGTTTCTGATGTCGATGGAAGTTGTATCGTTGATTTAAGTTAATTTTCATAGTTTATGGTCTAAGGGAAATTCGCTTTAAGTTGTTCATACAATTTGATGAGAAGTGTCAACATTTGTTGTGTTAATTTTTTTTAACAGATATTGTAGTTGATTATAACAAATATCAACTATTTCCCTGACGACGATGATTACGATGATGGTGATAACGGTGATGTCGATGATGATGATAGAAATAAAAATAATAACTACGTTTATGATAATGGTGATGATCAACACGAAATGTGATTGTGGGCAAGATGAAGAGTCTGGCAACGGTAAGGAAGATGGTGGGGTTTATCCATGATATGATTTTCTTTACCAGCTGCAATCACGGTCGTTTTAAATTTAATTGGATAGTTTTAAGTGTTATTGGTCATATTGATGGTAATATTGAAATGGTCAGGTTGTTGAAACACATGTGGCGACTATGACGATCATGGCGTGATGTAATGGATTTATAAAAGAAAACACCAAGGACGCTCAGATAATAATATAATTTGTTCACATGTGTAACGTTTTCTAAAGTTGCCTGCCATCAGTTTGTAGCATGCAATCATTACATGCATCGCTGCTATATATAGCTCGCTAATAATGCTCCCAAACATGTACGTGTGCAAGCACACACGCACGCACGCACGCACGCACGCACGTACGTATCCCCACACAAACATACATTCAAATACAAGCACATACACGTGAGGACATACATACACATGCACACGCTCGGACATTACGCATACACGCATTTGCACTCACACCCACACTTGCACACACACACACGCGCGCACACACACACACAAATATATACACATACACACCTAGACACACACAGAGTCACACACACAGTCACATACACAGTCACATATACAGTCACACACACAGTCACACACACATGCATACACATATATACACAGACACACCCACCCACCCACCCACCCACCCACACACACACACACACACACACACACACACACACACACACACACACATAAACACATACATAAACACACACACACATACACACACATACACACATACATAAACACACACACATACACACACATACACACACATACACACACACACACACACAACACACAAACACACGCACGCACGCACGCACACGCACACACACACACACACACACACACACAAACACACACACACACACACACACACACACCTATTAGCAGAGTCACTCTCTCGTCGTCTCCGTTCATGGCACAGATGTGTAATATCGTCCTGCCGTCATCGTCTGGCTGGTCTATATTCAGTCCCTTGCCCGTGTTGTTGAACACATCCAACATCGTCTAGGAGACACAACGACAACAACACCAACAACAATTAAAGCTCTTGCCCTTGATGTTGAACAAATACAATATTATCTGGCACCACCAACAGCAGAAATAACAACAATAACTGACAACAACAACAACAACAATAACAACAACAACAACAAACCGCGCCTTGGAACAGTCCCAGAAAGTGAATATTTACTGTATGACTAAGGTGTTTCTAACGTAATGGTTCTAGTATTAAAGGGAATAACAACAAGGCATTATATAAATTTATTTGCATAAAGTGTGGAATTTCTCATTCATTTGTTGTTTTTGTTGCTTGGTGGGTATGACTATAAATATAAGGATGTAATATTACACACTGTTAGAAATGTTAGTGGGCTTTTTGAAACATGCATATTTTTGCCGCGCTTTTACGGATGCTGGGATGTGACGTCGTAGTAGGTAAAACGCTTAGCTCATTAAATCTGAAAATTCCGCGGGATCTGCTGGCATGCCGTGTTTAATATAACATTTTAAACATATAGATATGTTTATGTATTTTTTAAACACACTCAAATGTTACATATAATAGTATACCTCATGTATATGCAACAAAAGAAATTTATATAATGCCTTGTTGTTATTCCCTTTAAGCATGCATATCTACGAACCGAAGACATAAACGAAGCTGTACTGAAGAACAACGAATGACGTAAAAATATACGTGACATTCAATGAAGACTAAGAAGACAACTGATGAAAAACGAGATGGTTTAAGCAGGGCAAGAATGGAAGCTGGCAAACCAACACAAATACATACATACACTCTCACACACCACAAACACACACATACATATACACATACATAAACAAACAAACACACACACACACACACACACACACACACACACACACAAACACAAACACAAACACACACACACACACACACACACACACACACACACACACAGAAGAACATTACAGTAACAACCGCGGAAAAGGCAATTTCTATTTACCCACCTCGAGGGCCTTGTAGTGGCCACGCTCAGCGGCGACGTGTAGTGGGTTGTCTCCGTCCGCATTGGTCACCGTCGGATTGAGAGGACTGAGCTGACCGATGACGCCGTAGCGGTCAGCCTGAGCCGCCACGTGCAGCGCCGTGTTTCCTCGTTCGTCGGGTTCGTCCACCAGTGACCAGTTGTGCGTCTTCACGATGACGTCCACCACGTGACCGACTAGTTCTGGGGACGCCATATTGGATTTTGCCGCGACGTGGAGGGCTGGTGGGGACATGTCACATTTCATTGTCATGTCCGTGGTGAAATAATGGATTTTTTTAGAAGTGTATGATTTGACAAATCTTGGTGCAGCACTGTATCATGGACTTGATACTCGCCAACTGCATCCCTTATGCTAATTAAAAACTATCAAATGCTGCACAAAAACGTTATTTCTACTCACTCCACACTGCATATGTCCTCACAGAAATTAAGACCACCTTCATAATGCTATTTCGGTAGGTACTCTTTGGTAATGGCGGACGAATACCTTATTTTGGTATAACATCTCCTTGAGCACAGTCGTTTATGAACTGGTACGTATATAGTTGCTGGTTGGCAGCAGCACATGATGTAAGATCAAACGTAAGTAAACAAGATAGTTCACATTAGAAAACATCGCTTTGTTAAGTCTCTATTTCAATAAAATATGTACATAAGTATATAATAAGCTGCACACATGCATTCATTTACTCGCTCTCTAACTCACCCACCCACACGCGCTAGCGCGCGCGCACACACACACACACACACACACACACACACACACACACACATATATATATATACACACTAACTCACCAAATCAGCACACGGTATACAAATGAGTACCCAATGGGCGTAGAGATTACTCACCTGTTTCGCCCATGTTGTTCTTGACGTCGAGTTGTGCCTTCTTCAGCAGAACCTGCACGGCGTCCGTGTGACCCTGTCTCACGGAAATGTGCAGGGCCGTGTCACCGGCAGAGTTCTTATGGTTGATGTCCGCTTCCGCAAGGAACGTCTGTAAAGACACAAATACATGTTCAGTATCCGACGCCGTTGCAGTGCTTCATGAATCTCCGACAGACCTGTTCAACCGAACGTCAGTCGTATCCACGTATAAGGGAATCATCATGTTAAAATAAACTTGGTGTGTTGAACAAGTCTGTTGTATTGCCACAACTAGATTCCAACATTTATATATTTCATACTGGTCTTCGTCACAACGCTGACATTTGTCAATGCGACATTTATCATACGCATGCGCTTTAATGCGCTAATACGATTGCCCCTTTTCTGCGCATCATATCCAGTTGACGTAATCTCTTGTCATTCCAAGTCACACAGGTGTCAAGACGAGACTGCTTATGTATTGGCGATTTTCGGAGACTCAATGTAGTGACTGTACCTCGAGTACTGCTGTGCAGTTCTCTCTGGCCGCCAGGTGGTACAGTGTGTTTCCATCCGGGTCTGTAGACTCCCAGCTGATCCCGAGGTCAAGTAGAAGACGGATCTTGGCGCTGTCGCCTTTTACTGCGGCAATATGAAGCGGCGTCTTCACACCTTGAGAAATACAAAGGTGAACATTAGAGTAAACAAACATGCTTAAGTAATCATCACTGTTGTCATCGTCCACGCCGACGCTACCACCATCACCGCCACCAGTGCCATCATCATTATCATCATCATCACCTTTGTTGTCGTCACCATCGTCGACGTCGTCATCACTCCTGATACAGCTAGGTGTCACCCAGACTCCGGAGAACGACAACAAGTCTGCGTCCAGTATTAGGCCGTGTGTTACGGCTTCAACGCCATTGACTGCTATTGTTGCTGGTGGCGGTGATAACGATGACTGATGACGAAGATAATGATGACAATGATGCCGACCACGATGATGGTGACGACGACGACATCATTAACATGTTCAACATAAATGGCTACACTTGGTGCAGGATGTCATTATAAATCCGCACGAGTCAACATTCGTGCTCTAATGTATACATAGTAGTTCCACAGTTCCACGTTTGTTGAGTCCAAACGCCTTCCACTGCATCATCCCAGTTAGACATCCCACCATAGGGCTTACCACCCTCTCACTCCACAAACACATCAAACTGCATCACACAAGAAATAATGCTACACCTCATCTCACGTCATAATCTATTCAACCGGAACTATTTGTCCGCAATCTGAACTCTTCCGCCTCAACATACACCTCCGTGACATCTGTCGTTCAGGCTGCCTATATATGCAGTCTAGAGCTACAAAATTGGTCACGCAGGCTATACACATGTCACGTGCCTTTAAACAAGTGTCGTCCCTTCTCGGAAATGCCCTTCGTCTCCTTGTAGACCTGTACCAGGGCCTTCAGCAGTTCACTGTCAGTGCTCTCAATCGCGTAGTCCCACACCATGGCGCCCGTCTTGTTCTTCGCCTCAATACTTGCGCCGTGGCTGGAGCATATCGTAAGAGCATTACCATTCAACGTTGCGTAAATGGCATAGGCGCGCATGCAAACGCACACTCGGACACGCATGCGGACACACACACGGACAGGGAAACGCACACTCATTCATACGCACATACGG
>OZ024860.1:46744344-46779344 GCA_964017155.1 Oasisia sp. SBJ-2009 | reverse complement strand
ATACTCTCTCACCTATCATCATGCTGTGTCACCTGTCATCATGCTCTGTCATTTGTCATCATGCTCTCTCACCTGTCATCATGCTGTGTTACCTGTCATCATGCTGTATCATATGTCGTCATGCTGTGTCACCTGTCGTCATGCTGTGTCACTTGTCATCATGCTCTGTCACCTGTCATCATGCTCAGTCACCTGTCATCATGCTCAGTCACCTGTCATCATGCTCAGTCACCTGTCATCGTGTTCAGTCACCTGTCATCATGCTCAGTCACCTGTCATCATGCTCTGTCACCTGTCATCATGCTCTCTCACCCGTCATCATGCTCTGTCACCTGTCATCATGCTCAGTCAACTGTCATCATGCTCAGTCACCTGTCATCATGCTCAGTCACTTCATGTAACATCCTGTCAGTTATATATCACACCTATAAACATGTAGGATGTATGCGGATCCCTAAACTGTAACTATATCCAGTACAACATGTCAGTCTAGCTATATTTCTAACATGTACACACACTCTATAGGAAACTAAGTAAATATAAGTTATATCTATAGCGGGGTCCTATCGCAGCGTCCTGGCCTTAAGACTGCTGAAAGCACTTTACATCGCTTCGTGGTCCTTGCAAAAAACAACTGTTCTTGCTATTAAAATGCAAACACCAGTAGTGTTGCTTTGTAATTAGTGTCGTCATTATTGAATGCTGCCCAACTGTACCTAATCGAAATACAAACCTATGCAGAAACGCCACCTTGCGGGGACCGTCGGCAATGCGATCCAGCAAACTCTGTAGGCGGTTCATGTCCCCCGCTTGTGCTAGTATATGCAGCGAAGTTTTCTTTGATGCTACCTGCAAATGTTTGACAAACGCACCGGTTAGCCCCTTGTAATGTCATATATTCCCAGTGTGGCCCTTTGCCAAGGGAATTTACAATAAATGTGCTGATTTTCTAAAAGAACAAGTAGCGATGAACTGTCCATAAAAAGAAAACTTGTTTAAGCAAAGTTAGACAACAGCGTGGCACATCGCGATATTATTTACTATTACGCATATATTTGCAATGTCAGTTACACATTATGTTGGTACATGAGCATCCTCAAGAATGAGTAATTCGGTTACCTTTTTAACGGTGACGTCGAATTCCGCCATAAGAAACTCGGCGTTTCCATGTTCGATACAAAAAGTGGCGACCTGAAATCAAAGTAGGAACATTTTACACACGATTTTATACGAATCCCGTTCGATGACCGTATGACCAGGGAATGTCAGGAAACGTTAGCCAGCGTACTCTGCGTATAGCTAGCGTATGACAGCGTATGTCAGCGTGTGACGCTGGGTATACGCTGGCCAGACACCAGTCATACGCTAGTTGTACGTTAATTACGTTACTCAATCGTCAGGCATACGCCAAGATGTCTATATAGGTTGCAGATACGTCACACATACGTTAGAAGTACTCATGCGCTATCAATACGATAACTATACGGTACACCTTCATGCCAGCGTACGACCAGCGTACTCGACCTACGAGTCACGTACCTCTAGCGTATTCAGCGTCTGTCTGATGTATGCTTAGCGTATAAACCATACGTCGGAGTACGCACAATATATTAAACTTGCTTTAAAATAATGTTCTACCTCGCCGTACGCCAGCGTATGCCAGCGTGCTTAAAACGTATACAACCTATGCCTAACGTACCCGTATGTCAGCGTATGCCAGCGTATGGGTGATATTTTTCATACGCTGACATACGCTAGTACGATACGCTACAGTGTCACAGGGTCATTAGATGCTATTCGCTGTTGTATTGTGTTACACATTGGTTAATATTGAAATACATTTTATGCACACCAGCTTATGGGCGATAACATTACATATAGATAGACACCGACATATACATCAATGAGTGTATTCACCTTTTCGTGGCCATTTTCCAGCGCATAATGCAATAAGTTCGCCCCATCTTCTTGAGCTGTTAATTCCGGTTCGCTGAGTTTGTATCTATTCCGTTCTAATTCCGCCACTTTCACACGCACTGCCTCGACATCGTCTAGCTTGGCGGATTGGAAGAGCGCGTCCCGGTATTGCGTCACATCCGGCCTCGTTTTCGTCTGCGCGGGCGTCGATTGGTTGTTTGCCACGTGGCTTTTGACGACAGGTATCTCGGACGCGGCTTTGAAATGAAGCGACTCCCTTTTCTCATTCTCCTGTCTTGCTTTCTTTGCCTACATTAGAATAGGGTACGATATGGTAACTTGGAATACAAACAAAATGATTGTCAACGCTTGGTATGCAATTCATTTTCATATGCGTGCGTGTGTGCATATATGCCTATATATATATATATATATATATATATATATATATATATATATATATATATATATATATATGTGTGTGTGTGTGTGTGTGTGTGTGTGTGTGTGTGTGTGTGTGTGTGTGTGTGTGTGTGTGTGTGTGTGTGTGTGTGTGTGTGTGTGTGTATACAAACATACATGCACAAACTTGCATATCAAGCGTTAATTATGTTTCCTATAATCCCAGTGGATTCAACAGGGGGTCGCTATATCACTCCAATAAAAATGCGGCAATAACAATAATATCATCAGCAATCGGGATACTTGTAGGATATATATATATGTATATATATATATATATATATATATATATATATATATATATATATATATATATATATATATATATATATATATATATATGTGTGTGTATGTTTATGTGTATATGTGTGTGTGTGTTTGTATATATATATATATATATATATATATATATATATATATATATATATATATATATATATATATATATGTACGTGTGTGTATATATGTGTATATGTATATATGTATATATGCGTATATATATATATATATATATATATATATATATATATATATATATATATATATATATGTGTGTGTGTGTATGTGCATGCGTGTGTGTACATGTGAGTATATGTATATATGTATATATGTGTGTACGTGTGTATATATATGTGTGTATGTATGTGTGTTGTATAGCTTACACCTAACATTTAAGTCGGACGTGCAACCTTTTTAGTAATCCTAAAAGAACTTACAAGTGTCGACGTCAGTGACAAACTAGTACTATACTTACGCTATTACATTGCGGTTTTGTCCTGTATAGTGAAGACACGGTTCTCCGTCGTCTTGTACAATTCCAGCTCTGTGTGGTTTGCAAACATGTAACTTGATATTACTATTACAGACAATACACCGTCTGCGGTGTTCAGCGAACCGTGACGTACCTCCTGCGCCTGCTGGAGAGCCACAAAGTCACCGTCCAGATTAGCATTGACCGCCATGGTTCTATCCGTGTCTTCGTTGATGTCTCATCTGTCGAAATAAAATCAGCCGATGTTAATTACTTATTAAAGCGAGACTGTCTATCAGTAATATCTTGAAATTATGTTTTGAAATAAATAATGTTGTATTTAGACAGATAGAGAGGAGTAAAGCGACTCAGTGACTAGAACTTGGACTCTCATCCAGGAGAACAAAGATTTGAATCCGGTGAAGTTTTTGTTGATACAATTCATTTAAATAAATAAATGATTACATGTGTGTATAGTGTGCCATATATATAATTATATATATATATATATATATATATATATATATATATATATATATATATATATATATATATATATATATATATATATATATATATATAATATATAATATATATATATATGTGCGTGTGTGTAGAAATTGTTTTCGCGTATTATTTGGTCAGTGTGGCTTAATACTTCCCGGAGAAGTCGAGATGATTCTCGATTGAACATATCTGCCAGAGAATAAAGTGTAAAACGCTCTGATATCGCGCTATATAATAAAGCATCTTTGTAGGTATCGAAAGGATGGGATCACTGCTGACGATTGCGCTGTTTCGGAACTATCGTCGAGGGGCATGGTAGAATGGGTAAGTGATCAGTACGACTGAGGGTGGCGAAGAAGAATAGTACAGTCGTGTACACTGTGTGTACACAGAAACAATCGTTACACCGTGTGCGAAATTACTATAGAACAACATTGACCCAAATCGCCGTCACATCAACCCTTACTACATACAGTGATGTACACGCAACAGCCTCTGGGTGACAACCAACAGGTGGACGAGTTTGTTACAGTACGTAGTTTAAAGCTACAATCCAGGAAACAATATTAATTATGTATGAATGTGCAGCTTAAATATTGTATTACAGCGCATCAACGTGTGTTCACTGCGTGTAGACTTAGGGGATCCTATATGAAGAGCATTTACAAGGAAGTTAGCTTATTATTATATTATTATTATTATTATCATTATTATTATTATTATTATTATGAGATGAGTAATAGAAAGACATAGCAAGGAGCACACCCTCGTGCGCCAGGGGTCGCTGCGACTGATTAGGTATCTACCAGCTGTTCTCTACCCCTAGCACGTCCATTTTATAAACTCCTCTTGTAACGTCAGCCAGTGAATTCGCCCACGAGGAGTGCGTTCGGCCTCCGGTCACGTGATATCATATTTTGGGTGATTTCAACCATATGCTGCTCGTGTTATATGCATGTTTCGGACGTGAATTAGTTTCGCTTAACCGAATCTCGGTCGACTGTGTAACTTCGCCGATAAGATAGTCTAGTGAAACGTGTACTTTGCTTATATAACCCTTGTATAGGGCCTACAGTCCATGCATGAAGCCGTCAGTCGGCATCACCGTTTTATATTAAATAACAGGTTTACATGTATAATAATGATTACTGCGTGTATAATATATATGCTTTTGTTAACGAATAGAAATAATCAATTATCTACACACACAAATAAAAAGTAGAAAATAAAACAAATGAGATGAGAAGCTAACAACGACTTTTTTTAATTTGTGTTTGTTTTGTGACTTATTTCAGTATAATAAAATGTTGAGTAGGTTTTGTCTCATAATATGGTCTGATAAAAAGGTATCGTTAGTTATTTTTTATTTCAAATTCGTCTTGAGAACCAATCAGCGTCTCTACTCTATTATGGGTTCAGGCCTCCTCGACGGTCACAATCGCAAAACAGGGAATGTCAGGGGCTTAAAAGTTCTGCCCTCAAGGAGCCAGGGTAATCGAGGCTACACGTGAATCGGTCATTATATTGGGATTCCCACAAGTTGTGTATCCATCTTCAAATTACGGCGAATATTTGTGCTACTCTCACCACTGACGATGTATTGACTGGCGAAGTCAATTGCTATAATTGTATAGTTCGACTAAGGTCACTCCACAGCTTTACGGAGACAATCAGCCAGGGGTAGAACCACGAAGAACCACGATCCCCTAGCTTGCGAGGATGGGGGGGGGGGGGCATAAAATAGTTACTTATAACAAGGGAGACAATATGTCCCTCTACCCGGATTTAGCCAGCGTGATAGTGATGCTGATGATTATGATGATGATGATGATGATGATGATGATGATAATAATAATAATGGAAATAATGACTACAGCAATAGTAATGAATAATAATAATAATAAATAATAATAATAATAATAACTAATAACAATAGAAAATATGTCAATAACGCCTTTTGTTAATAGGGTGTTTTATATACCATTGAACACGTTTCAGGGTCGTATCTTAGTAACTGCGGCGTTGTTACGGGCTTACTAAACACAATTGGGTAAATATTTGAGGTATTTCTTGCATGGTTATCCTTAGTACAAAAGGCCGAACACCATTAAGGATAACTATGCGTCAAATAGATCAAATATTTACTGCGGGTTGCCACACAATGTCAACGTGACCATTGAGCAAACCGCCTTGTTGACACTGACGTGGAGTCAAAATCTACGACCTTCGACGTCGGTTGCGCACTACGCCCTATTTCTAACGGCTTGCCCATTAGACCGACGCCCTATGAAAGACAACTTTGCATGAACTCATTTCTTCACGTTAATTACGGTTGTGAGTTGTACATCGTACTTTGTACACGAAACTCATTTCTGTGTTATGATTGAAATTATTAACATAATTTGTCCGCTTCCGTAATAAATAAAATGGTTGTTTACTGAAGTTCGCCTGTAACTATTGTTACTTCTTAAGGAATCACAGTTTGCATAACATCTACTTAAATAATTATGGCCCGCTCTAATACTGAAGTATATTTGAAGCATTTATTCTTAATTAACGTATAAGTGGTAATTAAGCAGACACTACCCATTTCGTTTCAAGTCCAGGCACATATTGAGCCGTCACGCACCAATGGCTATGGCAGCGTACAGAGCATACTAATATATCTTAATTAATTAATTAATTAGTATGATATTATGCAACACAATAAGAGCGACTCGTCATTTGTCTACCCAATGTACACAACGGATCTATAAATGAGCAGAACAATAAAAGTGTTTGTCACAGATCAATGGACGATATCGTTTGATCTAATTGCGTTACCTATGAAGTAATTAAGTCCTGTTGTTCATGTTTTGTTCGCCTGAATTTTCTTAACAAACTGTACCACCATCGGGATCCGTTGTGTGAAGCCACTGCTAGTTTAATCGAACTGTTGTGATATGTGTGCGTGATTTATCATTGATGACAACTCTGTTTCCTTGTTGTTTTGATTTAAACAAAGTTCACAAAGCTGTTGTCTCGAGCTAGCTAAGCTCCAGACGGCATGTGGACAAAGAAGGCAAAGAAGCCTTTGGCTTATCGAGAGTCCAAATAAAAGTAATATTATTTCTTATAAAAATTAGACATGAATAAGTATAATTCATTATAAAAAGTAATTCTAAAATGTCAAACCACTAAATAAAATACGTGGTCACTAAAAATTAATAACTAAGACTAAAATTACATTCCAATAGTTACAATGCATTCGTTATAATAATAAATAAATTAAAATAAATGTATGAATAAATAATAATGATTCGGTAATAAAATAATTCTTAACATTAATAAATGTTTAACCCGGATGTAACCCACACTCGTCAGATAACTGTCAGTTTTATTTCTAAACATATCCATTTAACACTGCTGTCATTAACATAATCCTGAGTTAATTTATTTCGGTCACTTATTGCCCTCTGGAAGATTGAGTAGTTTCTGATATCTAGCGATGCCACACACCCACCCCTCATAACAAATGGAAAAGCCAATACATTGCAGTCTTCAAGTAACGGAGTTGCTGAACTATTAGAGGTGTATATAACAACAGGGCCCCAATTTGTTTCTATGGAACAAAATGGTTACAACATCATTATAATATATCAGTGAACTGCTACTCGTTTGTTATATCTAAAACTACCCTCACCTTTACAGGAACAGCGGATATTGTCTACAGAGGCAGGATGTGTCTACACGGTGTGTTCACTGTGGAATACAACATTTCGTTTTCTAAAAAAATTCCACCCAAATCCAAGATGTTTATTATTGGATTAAAACAAATTAAATGCCCCGAAACATCTGTAAATACCCCATTTCTCCACAGGACAAAGTGAGCCACCAAGTAGTAACATAATAATAAGAAACTCGAACTCTCTCTACCTTTAAGACGACATATATGCATTATGTTTTTAACTAGAAAACAGTGACGCAAGACTCAATGTACACTTTTACTAAACGGTTTATTATATATATATATATATATATATATATATATATATATATATATATATATATATATATATATATATATATATATTATTCACTATATTTCAACGCATTACGCAACGTATAACATAGTCAAAATTGTTTTTAGTACATGTATATTATGTTTCACAATACCCTTGCGTTAGCAATCACGACCCTTAGGGAGATAAAATGTACATTTTATAAGATTATCGTGAATAATGTATTATTATTATTATTATTATTATTATTATTATTACCATTTGGCCAACAGCACCAAGTCATCGGCGGGTCTACTAGTGTGACATTAACTGCCCGCCTTGGCTCTATGTGTGGTGTTGGTGTCAGGCATCACAACATGAAGGGTCGTCATGCAGCCTGCTGCTGCCTACGCCTCAGTTAATCAATACAGGGACAACTGGAGCAGCCTCATTCACTCATGCAGCAAGCCGTTCACCGTTTGCGCTGGGGTTAGCGGGATCAGTGTGCACCCGTGCTCGTTTTGACAAAGACAACCTCCCCCATCCACAGTTGCGTAACCGCTTGTAGCCATTTTAGTGGCATCAACAAAACGTTGCTCTCTGAATTGGACTATATGACAACACGGAACCATACAGGAGAAGTGTTGTTTCATGTAATTAATTTCGCAATTATGATGCGTGCACGTTGTCATATTATGTAATATTAATAAGGAGACTACGCGGATTTAACGTAATGAGGACTTCGATGGCGTGAATCCCTGTTATGACAACGTCTCGACTTATTAATAATAGGTGGTTTATACGCCGCTTTGAAGTCAACATGGTACTCTGTATAGTTTGTTCGTGCCAATGTTTGTGCGGCTTGCGCTTGTATATATGTGCGCTCGCGTGGGTAGGTGTGTGTATGCGTGCGTGTGTGCGAGCGTCAGAAATCATATCCCCAGTGACGCTGTCCATTAATGCAGTGTTTGTATAATTTATAGTAAGCTTGTTTACTTATTAAAGTACGTACCATTGTGATTCTAACTGCTGCTGTATCGTACGACACGATACACCAGTGATATTGCTGTACACATTACTCGGATCTCCAAACGTACAGTTTGTCCGTTTTAACACAAGTCGCCGAAGTAGCACATTTGCACGACACGATCTGCCTACAACGCAATACACATACACCTACTATGTTTACTTGTCGGATTGACAAACACGTCTGAGCACACCCGAACACGCCTTTTCACCTGCGACCTAGTTTGTACAGTAGGACAGCCATGGATCTTCTTCACCGTATTGCGCCACACTCCGTTAAGCGCCTATATGCCACACAATCAGAGTAATTTCAGCACGCATTGATAAACTTGTGTAAAGGTATCCCGATAGCGTAAACAGTACTCACCTGAGTAGTGATGGAGTTTAACAGCGCGTAGCCTCGGTGTAACGTCTACGACTCCTATCTTACGCCATCAGCCACTCATACCCCGTCATTGTACTCCGTCAAGCGGTGTACCACGTCAACTGCGCCTCAGAAATATCTGTGTATCCATTGCCGTGTCTCAGCATGTGTTTACAATGCAAGCTTGCAAATCCTGTCGCCAGGTACATTAGTTTGCTGTGTAGGTGGCCTGCCTGTTGTTGACGCACCGCTATGGCTACCGAAGTGCCACGGAGCGTGACCGCTAAATCACGCGCCTTGTGATGCCGCGGTGGTCAGCCTAATGACTCGCCAGACCGTGTTGAAACACGTTAATGTGTGAATATGGCACTGTGTCCGACAATCGAAATCAATCTTTGGTTGGACGGGTCGATGATAATTATATCTATATATATATATCTATCTATCTATCTATCTATCTATCTATCTATCTATCTATCTATCTATCTATCTATCTATCTATCTATCTATCTATCTATCTATCTATCTATCTATCTATCTATCTATCTATCTATCTATCTATCTATCTATCTATCTATCTATCTATCTATATATCTATCTATCTATCTATCTATCTATCTATCTATCTATCTATCTATCTATCTATCTATCTATCTATCTATCTATCTATCTATCTATCTATCTATCTATCTATCTATCTATCTATCTATCTATCTATCTATCTATCTATCTATCTATCTATATATCTATCTATCTATCTATCTATCTATCTATATATCTATCTATCTATCTATCTATCTATCTATCTATCTATCTATCTATCTATCTATCTATATATCTATCTATCTATCTATCTATCTATCTATCTATCTATCTATCTATCTATCTATCTATCTATCTATCTATCTATCTATCTATCTATCTATCTATATATCTATCTATCTATCTATCTATCTATCTATATATCTATCTATCTATCTATCTATCTATCTATCTATCTATCTATCTATCTATCTATCTATCTATCTATCTATCTATCTATCTATCTACCTATCTATATATATATATATCTATCTATCTATCTATCTATCTATCTATCTATCTATCTATCTATCTATCTATCTATCTATCTATATATATATATATATATATATATATATATATATATATATACATATACATATATGCATATATATGTATATGTATATATATATATATATATATATATATATATATATATAAATATATATATATATATATTATACATTTATTTGTCATATTTCATATTTCAATTTTTTAAATAATTTTGAAGAACGTTATACACACACACACAAACACACACACATATATATATATATATATATATATATATATATATATATATATATATATATATATATATATAATGTTC
Source organism: Oasisia sp. SBJ-2009 (assembly GCA_964017155.1). Lineage (NCBI taxonomy): Eukaryota > Metazoa > Annelida > Polychaeta > Sabellida > Siboglinidae > Oasisia > Oasisia sp. SBJ-2009. The sequence goes on along the minus strand of OZ024860.1, from coordinate 46,768,926 downwards.
TTTGTATTATGATAACATATGATTTTTGTCTAATAAATAGTATCTCTTTTGTTCTTTTGAAATGATAAATAATGATAAACTATTTAAAACATTTATGGGAAGCCCATACGGGTACGGCCTGCAACACCAACCAGCGTCAGAAAAAGAACAAAGCCGCCAGAGTGGTGAACACTGCAAAGGTAACATTCCAAGGTCTCTACCGCGATGTTCTACATTTCAATCCTGATAAGGCCGCTGCACCACGGGGATAAACACCCTTTCTAATTTTGTTTTCGAACTGATGCTTCTAAGTCGTTTGCCTGACGGTAATAAATCGAACAGAATGATCCGCGGAGTGAGCGTAGTCTGAGACACTATTGCCAGCTCTTATGTTGGATATGTCGTTGTATATAGCTATTAGAGGAGTGAGTGCACTGACAACAATGTTGGAAACTGTTTTCGTCACTCTGTCAAGCCTGCTTCTCTGGCGCTGGCTGATGCCGCCGAACCATACACGTATTGAGAATGTAAAATACTCTCAAAAGCAGAACTATAGAACTGAACAAGAATCTCCCTCGTCAGTCCGAACTTCTTTAGTTGGCACAGGAAGTTCAACCTTTGTTGAGCCCTTTTTACTGCTGCATCTGTGTTTTCCCATCCCAAATCACTAGATATTTTCGTGCACAGAAATTTGAAACACTTCACCCTTTTGTAGGTTCACCATTAATAATAATGGGAGCAATTTGTGTTTATTCTTCCTAAAATCAACGATCATCGCCCGCGTTTTGCACGCATTCAATGGAGGTTGTAATCGTATATCACGATATCAGCTTGATCACGTGAGGAACATTTGAGGGGAGAGAAAACGAATGACCGATCGAGCGATCGAGCGATCGAGCGATCGAGCGATCGAGCGATCGAGCGATCGAGCGATCGAGCGATCGAGTTTTACCGAACGGGTAGAATGGCTACAACGCGGCGAGAACGCAGCATTTAGGATGCCAGTATAACCTATCATGTTTCGACGACGTAGTGCACAGTCCCTACTCATTATGCGTACACGTTCGCGCACTGAACCGGCACAAAACAGCACAGTTCAAAAGAGTGTATTGTAATAGTTCCTCAACAAAGCATCATCATCAGAATCAGTCCTTCCTCGCCCGCAGGCAGTGTCCCATACATCCACCGAAGTCGCCATTCTCGCAGCAATGTTTCTGCACTGTCACCTCTACAAGACTGGGTCTGTCCTCCAGCGGGTCTTGTGTGCCTCTCTCTATCCTCGTGATGTCTCGTATGCTGTCGTTCTGAAAACACGCCAGTGCCTAGTCATTAACTGCAACCAAACACACGATGACGATCTAAACATGGGGACAGCAAATATGCTGCGGAGTGCGTGAATCAGGATACGAAAATGAGATATCATGATCACTCTACGGTTTGTGGTCTCCTGCGTCAACCCATTGTACACGAAGATTGTATTAGTTTATAAACGTATTGACCATGTCACTATATATTTATTTCGCCCACTCGTCGCCTTCTCCTCGCCTGTTCGTTTCATAGTTACTGCTAATTTAGGCCTACGTATCCTTTTTTATGTACACTATTCTTCACTGTACTCCTATATTTAAATGACGTGAAAAATCACAATTGTTCACAAAATTAATATACCTACAAAACACGACATGTAGTTGAAGACACGGAGTGAAGTTGAAGACACGGAGTGCAGTTGAAGACGCCCGCTATCCACCCACGGACCGCTCATTCACCATCCACCCAACCACTCCACCCCATCCACGTGTGGGTGGACAAGCCGACGTACGTACGGTTGATTGCATGTAGGGAGGGAGCGAGGGGGGGGTAAGGAGGGAGGTATAGAGGAAGGGAGACAGGGAGGAAGGGACAGAGGGACGCAGTGGCAGATGGTGAATAAGGACTGAGTGAATGCGTGAGTGAGTGAGTGAGTGAGTGAGTGAGTGAGTGAATGAGCGAGTGAGTGGGTGAATAAGGTCTGAGTGAGTAAATGCGTAAGTGCGTGAGCGATTGAGTGACTGACTGACTGACTTTGTGGTGAACGGAGACGCGGAGTGCAGTTGAAGACCCGGAGTGCCGTTGAAGATGCCCACTATCCACCCAACCACCGCTCACTCACCATCCACATAACCACGCCACCCCATCTACGAGTGGATGGACGGACCGACATACGTACGGTCGAATGCAGGGACGGAAGGACGGACGGAAGGTCGGACGAGCGGACGGCGGACGGACGGACGGACGGACGGACGGACGGACGGACGGACGGACGGACGGACGGACGGACGGACGGACGGACGGACGGACGGACGGACGGACGGACGGACGGACGGACGGACGAGCGGACGGCGGACGGCGGACGGCGGACGGCGGACGGACGGACGGACGGACGGACGGACGGACGGACGGACGGACGGACGGACGGACGGACGGACGGACGGACGGACGGACGGACGGACGGACGGACGGACGGACGGACGGACGGACGGACGGACGGACGGACGGACGGACGGACGGACGGACGGACGGACGGACGGACGGACGGACGGACGGACGGACGGACGGACGGACGGACGGACGGACGGACGGACGGACGGACGGACGGACGGACGGACGGACGGACGGACGGACGGACGGACGGACGGACGGACGGACGGACGGACGGACGGACGGACGGACGGACGGACGGACGGACGGACGGACGGACGGCTGGCTAACTGGCTGGCTGGCTGGCTGGCTGGCTGACTGGCTGGCTGGCTGGCTGGCGGGCTGGCTGACTGACTGACTGACTGACTGACTGACTGACTGACTGACTGAATGACTGACTGACTGACTGACTGACTGACTGACTGACTGACTGACTGACTGACTGACTGACTGACTGACTGACTGACTGACTGACTGACTGACTGACTGACTGACTGACTGACTGACTGACTGACTGACTGACTGACTGACTGACTGACTGACTGACTGACTGACTGACTGACTGACTGACTGACTGACTGACTGACTGACTGACTGACTGACTGACTGACTGACTGACTGACTGACTGACTGACTGACTGACTGACTGACTGACTGACTGACTGACTGACTGACTGACTGACTGACTGACTGACTGACTGACTGACTGACTGACTGACTGACTGCGAGTGGACGGGCGAACAGGCGGGTGGGCGAAGGAAGCGGTGTGCCATTGAAGACACGATACTTGTTGGCTGTGTGTCTGCCTGGCTTAATGTGTGCGTGCGTGCGTGCGTGCGTGCGTGCGTGCGTGCGTTAGTGCGTGAGTGAATGGGTGAGTTAGTAAGGACTGACTGAATGAGTGACTGACTGAATGCGTGTCTGACTGCTGGATATAAGTGATGACGTATTGCCCTAGATCATTCCTGCTCGCAATCGAAGCCCTATAAACGTAATTTGGTATGGAGGGGGCGTGTTCTGGCATTAGCCCTTCCGCTATAAGGGATATACTTACTGCTACTATTGGCATATTGTTAAATTGGTTCTTAGGCTTAATCGCTTTCCTTTTTCCTTCATTCCTTCTTTCTTTTCTGCCTTCTTTCTTTTCTTACTTGCTAATAGTTATCAGTCATCGCCTGTACCCCGCCTTCTATTCCAAATGGAACGTCAACTTAAGCCTTAGTTAATGATAATGTAGGTTGAACTTATTGTATTATGATTTACTTACTTTGGAGCTTTTATGTCGAAGCGAGTACGACGTTTCGGTCCGTCAGCTACGGACCTTGTTCACGTACTGGTGCCACGTGTGTTGCCTCAGATTTCGGCGGGATAATTTGGTTGTAGATGGCAGGCAGATGGTATCCCTGATATATGTTCATGGTAGGGGCTCTCTGTCTGATGTATATGGCCTCCTTCACTTTTCTCTTGTGCCAGTTGGATTCACGGGTCAGTATTTTTGTGTTCTTCAATGACACTGAGTGTCCTGTGGCCCGACAATGGTCTCCTACTCATGGTGGTTTATCCAGGTTTGTGTGTTCTTTGAATCTCTGGCTGAGTGTTCTCTTAGTTTCAGCTATGTATGTGTGGCTGCTGTCGATGTCACGCGTGATGTTACAGATGGTTCCACATTGGTGTTCTTTAGGTGTTTTGTCTTTAGGGTGTACTACCATCGAGCGGAGGGTGTTCGCCGGCTTGTGGTACATGTGTATGTTATGTGACTTATAAATCAGGCCAAGCTGTTCTGGTAATCCTGCTACGTATGGTAGTCTGACGGACCTAAACGTCGTACTCGCTTCGAGAAAACTGCTCCAAAGTAAGTAAATCATACTACAATAAGCCATTCTTGGAGCCGTGAACAATATAATTATTTACTATCGTAGGTTGAACTTGTCTGTTAGGTGTTCGTGTAGCTTCCTGTAAATGTTCTCCATGGATGATTTGATTCTCCGTCTCGATAGCGAACGTTTGTCTTCGCCTGCTCTGTCGTTCACGAGCGCTGTTTGTGACGTAGTTCCTTCGCAGTCACGTGATTGGATATGTAGAAAGAAATGTTTACCCGCACCAAGTAGCACAATTGCAAACATTGAGGGCTAAATTAAATTAAAAAAACATTGGTACCATTTTCCATGGCCAGTTAAATTTCTTCTCGCTAAGAGTAGCGTAGTCTCCAATTTTACATTCACATCTACCGGGCCAATTGAAACAGACATGACAGCTTGAAGTGCTATATTCAATAACGCCGAAACAAAAAAATAATGAATATTAGTTGGGCTGAGCTGCGGGCTTCAATTCAGCACTCCACACACACACAAACACACAAATAGTTTTGATGTTAGTCAGGACCGAGACGAATTACATCGAATAATGCGACGACCGTTCTACAAAAAGAAACAACAGATACGCTACCTGATGACGTTAGGTTTGTTCTCCATCGCCGCAAAATGCAGCGCTGTATGGCCGGCATAGAAACGGGTGTTGATGTCTGGTAGCATCTTACTCACTGTATTCTGGGAACAGGACATGACACCAGAAAAGAACAATGTAAGGATTATTGCATGAATAAAATTGTATTGTCGATAGTCATGTATGCATGACAGCAGACTTCAAAAAGAAACAGAGGCAGGCAGGCAGGCAGACACCGAAGTTACCTTGCAATACATGCATCGTAGTTATCTATACAGTTTCTTCACACACACGCGCACGCGCACGCGCACGCGCACGCGCACGCGCACGCGCACGCGCACGCGCACGCGCACGCGCACGCGCACGCGCACGCTACTGTTTGAACCACAGCTAAAGCAGGCGCCATATGTCATCCCTACTTTTGTGCCAATTAATAGTTTTACGTGTATTATATATAATGTTTATATATATTTTTACTAACGAAATTAAGTGATATAATAGCTTAATTTGTATGTTACTCGTGTGGGGCTAAACAATGCTGCCACCTCACGGATACTGGTTAGTCATGCCGTAATTCTTATTTTATAAACAACTGTACATTTGAATTTTTACTTATTTTTGTGTTAATGTAAGTTCAATTGTGAATAATTTTCATAGGATATCATTATCTTGTAAAGGTATTACGTTATTTTAATTTTTTATTTCATAATTGACCTGAGGCCCAATCAGCGTCTCTACCCTAATCTGGGGTTAGGCCGCCCTGGCGGGAAACACATGCAGAACGTTTCTTTCCCCAGGCAGAGCTTAGGGGCTTAATGGTGCTGCCACCTCACGGAGCCTGGTAACCGAGGCTAAATATCTCCGTGAAGGACTTCAAAATGGCAGCCACCTCAGGACAACTGAGGCCACTCACCTCGTTGTCCCAGCGGGCGGCCCACAGTGTCGGCGGCGTGTTCACGCTGCACCCGAGATCCACGAGGTACTTTGCGACATCCTTGTGGCCTGTCAACTCGGCAAGCATAGCAGCCGTCACATGACGAGCTGGCTGCTTGTTTATACGTCCACGGAATGTCCTGGTAAGTAGAAATACAGATGATGTAAGATGAAGACGCACGAATGACCGGCTGGTACATAAACGCGAACGCAAAAGCACCTGGTTTCGCTTTATATACAAAACATAATTACGTTGTATAGCTCGCTGGGTCGATGTTAATATTACAGTTGCCCCATGACCAACATCCTGCCATTTACATCACGCAAACGTAAAGGTGTAGGATGTAAGCCTACGCGGATCCTTAAACACCAAGTAGACTACGTTATATGATATGTATTGTACGACGTGTAGTAATAGTCATAAGCATCTAAACCATTTAAGTGTATTTTGTTATCTAGCATCGTACCTCTCCCGAGAATTGAATATTTGCCTCTGCAATCCAAAGACTACATGAACCACGACCAGCGGGTGACGGAGATCACCCAAATTAGATCATAGGACCGGATGCCGACCATATTTCTCCTGAACGATTTCATTACACCGGCTAAATATAACAGGTTTTTCGAAGGGATCTAGCAGGCTGGGTGGTACTGATATAACCAGCAGCGAGATAATGTTATCGAGTGATATTCATCGATACCTACAAACCTATGCAGAAACGCCTCCTTGCGGGAATCGTCGGCAATTCGATCTAGCAGACTCCGTAAGAGGCTCATGTTCCCAGTTTGTGCCAGGATATGCAGCGAAGTTTTCTTTGACGCAACCTGCAATGTTTTTGGACAAATACATCTCTTAACCTCTTATAACTTTTTATTACCCCAGTGCGGCGTTTCGACGAGGGAGTTGGTAAAAAAGTGCTGGTTTTCTATAGTATCAATTAGCAGGGTTTTTATCCTAAATAGAAACATATTTAAATACCGTTAGACAGCCAATTATTCATCTAATTTGTATTCAGTTAAATGATGTATGTTACCTAAAATATCTGATGTGATATTAAAACATATTTGTAGGGTATCTTAAACGTTTCCAGAGCAGAGCCCTGGGAACAGTGAGGAACCGTTTGCAATATCAGTTTCACATTATGTTGATGCGTACGCATACTTAACTATACAACTTGTAATTAGGTTACCTTTTCAACATTGACTTCGTACTGCGCCATAAGGAAATCGGAATAGCCATGTTCGATACAGAAACTAGCGACCTGAAAGCAAAATGACAACCATGATCTCAGCAATAATTGTAATTAATTCTGCAGTAAAGTCGACAGGACGTACATCATACAGTGCTTTGGAATTCCTTTTGATGCGTGACATATTATGTAAACATTACTGGTTTTACGTAATGTTCATGTCTGCATGAACCACGATGGCTAATTACACTTTTATTTTAATTATTACGCTGAAACGTCGTTGAAATAACTGCGTGGTGGTATCAATGCTTATAAGATATTGCGCTGTTGTATTGGGTTACTCATTCGTCAATATTGAAAGACGGTTGACACACCGGCTTAAAATGGGAAACATTAGTGGAGACAGATTTTTAGATTTTATATCAATTGTTAGATGCATGTTTTTATAGATAGGTACAATTATATGCATCAACTAGCACGATTACCTTATTGTGGCCGTTCTGCAGCGAATAATGCAATAAATTGGCCCCGTTTTGTGTCAACTCTGGTGCGCTGAGTTTATATCCGTTCCGCTCTAATTCGGCAACTATCCGTGCCACCGTCTCGGCATCGTCTCGCTGGGTGGCTTAGAAGAGATCCTGTGGTCCGTGTGGATGATTATCATGATTTGCACCTTTCGCTTGTGCCGTTTCATATATCGTTTATTTTGGTTAAATAAATAAATAATTCAATCGATCAATAAATAAACATATCCATCAATCAAATCAAAAAATATATAAATAAAAAATACACGAAAAAACAATAACACTAAATCAATAAATCGATAAATCAATAAATATGTGAATCAGTACGTAAATAAATTACAACGTACACATGCACACTGACATTACATAGACCACACACACAGTAACATACACACACTCACGCACACCTCAGTAGAGCGCAGTGGCTCAGGGGTAGAGCTTCGGACTCTCGACTACGAGAACCCTGGTTCGAATCCTGGCTGCGGTGTTAAAACCTTGGGCAAGTTTTTTCACTCTACATTGCTCCAGTTCACTCAGCTGTTTAAATGAGTACCTGACTATAGACAGTGGTGGATATGTGTACGAGCAGCCTTCGCGCATTAATTGTAGCATGTGGCTGGATGCTTCCAAGAGAAGCCGAGATGGTATATGAGTGAACAGGTCTGTCAGGGAAGTAAAGTGTAAAGCGCTTTGAGCGGTCCTGAGGACTGGACACTGCGCTATATAAGAACTGCCTTTACCTTTACTTTTACCTCACACGCGCGAGCGAGCGAGCGAGCGAGCGCCCGCACGCACACACCTCACACACATGCGCGCAAACACATAGTCAAGTTGCCAAAATGATGACACTGCAATGTTAATTACTGTAAACCTTTTTTACGGAAATGTATTTTATATAGTTAGTAGAGCAAAATTAGCTAGGTTGCACCTTGTGCAACCTTGAGCATTTATCATAATTCAAGATGGCGGTCTCGGCCATCTTGAATTTCGGCAAATGTTCAACCTTCGATCTCGATGACATAGAGGGTCGTGTAATACCTCGTTTTAAGGGTTGACCAGGATGGGGAGTCCATTTCTGGAATATTTTTTTGGATATGGGGTCAAAGTCAAGGTCAAAAGTCAAGTTTACTTGTAAATTCTTTAGCATTTCTCAGAACTCAAGATGCATATATATATATATATTAAGGAAATAAAACATATGTGAATTTGAATTTATTTGTCAGCCATTTCGATATGCAAGTATAATGTATATATATAACAAGGAAATAAAGAGTATATTTATTCATCATCGACACTTGGCTCGCTTTCTTCGTCTTCGATATCCATCTGCTTGCTGATGAAAGGACTACAGCAGCTGTCTCCTCCCTCGCATTTGCAGTAGTCCGTGCATGAAAGGCATGCACTGTTGCAGCTGCGGCGTGTGCCACTGCATGCCTTGCACTCTGCAGTGCAACTATAGCTAATTACATCCAGGGGTGCTTGGGAAGCAACTAGCGCTGTTGAGACGGCCAGTGTGATGGCCGAACCTTTGATGTTCCAACCAATGTAGGCAATATTTCGAGCTTCTTCAGGTGGATGACGTTGGCCTGCGGCCTTTCACATTGGCATCTGAAGATAAGCTAGGAGCACATGCAGCTGCAGGTAGGCATCAGTCGGTGGAAGTTTCTTTAGTGGCGGAGGTTTCTTATGGCCACGATACAAGTGAGCATTGTTGTACATCCATTCTGTCCGTAGAGGGGTAAGAAGAATGTGTATGCTGTCTCCTGGAGCTGAGCGTGGGTCATGCCAGGCTGTCAGGCGAGCACTTGATCGAGACCTGGTATATCTATCTCTAGGAGCTTGAGCGGTGACTTGTTTCCTTTTCCAAAGGGGTACGACACTGTATCGCAGCCTGACAGTGCGTTGAAACCAAGAAGTTGACTGCACTTTCTGGGGCCTAACCGCCTTAACAGTATTGTCCAATACATCGCCATTCCATTTTTCCATTTGAATCTTGGTGACAACTGGAATCCTCGATGTCCAGTACACAAACAGAACGAAGACGTTAGTATCCTCACTGATAATTCAGATGGTATGGGCTCCTTCCGCCACCGCTTTCAGCATGTAGCTGCAGAGAGTGACGTCTGCCTCATCATGGGTAACGACACGGTCCAGTATGTTGACAAATTGGATGTTGTGTGGAAGGGGATAGCTGCATAGAATGTTTTAAAGCAGATTCTTGTTTTTTGGAATTGTAGAGAATAATTTCTCGGCATGGAAGGTTTTTTTTTGGGGTTAGACGTACTTCCTTGGCTCTTCCTCTTCTCGTCCGCCCATGGTCCTCTGCGCTGCTAGCTTCTTGGTCAAATCTGTCGAACAGAACGATTTTCTTGCAGACAGGAGGGTAGTGGGTCGAGTGCCGAAGCGTGCAGCCAAATCTCCTGTAGTCCCGGAGACTGGCCAGACGACGTGGTACAGAAGCTGGCCGGCATCATCCAGCACCACGTCTGGAGCACACGGAGTCGTGACAGAGACACTGAGAGACTTGACGAGCACGGCCTTGTCACACTTCCTCAAACAGCCGTACTCATCGATTAGGGCCGTAGGGACTGCACTCATTTCAAACTGGAAGGCATCGGCTATATCAATGCAGCGCTGCTGCCCCACGACTAACAGCCGACTAACGACGTCGTAGATGGCCTTCCCCTTGACAGTGACTGCCTTCTTGAGCAACTCCATTGTTTTGACCTTCTTCTTTATTGTCTTATGTAATTCACTGCTTAGCGATGCGGAGAACTGCCTGCTCTGCTCACTCCCGATGGCCAATGCGTTCTGAACATTCACTGTGTCTGGCGTCACTTGGCCATTGCAGATGTTATAGACACCTGGTTGCTTGTCATTGAGGGGGTGACTGTACTTCTCCATCTCCACCGCGATCTTCTTCCGATCGGCCTCGTCCAGTCTCTTTCTTCCCTCTCCGTCCTCCTTGTGCTTATTCTTCTCCTCCCCATCTACTTCACGGAGTGGCTTCTGCTCCTCCCCAGCTTCATTGTACATATGTTCCATGGCGATGTCAAGGTGGGCGCACACACTGAAACTATTCACCCACACAGCCACTTGCTCGGGGCTCGTTGAAATGTCCTTCATACCTCCACAACCCTTCCCTCGCTTGATATGTGTCTGCTCTCCTAACTTATCTGCTGGCATTGCGGTTCCCCCATCTGAGTGCCGACAGACGTGTGCACCTGCCAGTAGGTCCTCCTTGGCACGCTGGGGAAAGTGCTCCATCTGTCGCACATACCAGCTCATGTAGCGGGCATAATTGTAGTGACCTGCTGCGAAGAAGTATGACAGCATTGTCTTGAGGCATTGCTGCTGGAGGAGGAAGTCACCGTTCCGGTCTCCGGGCAGGAACATGAGCGACAACAGTGTAGGCTTGACAATGCAGTCCACTCATAGCCTCCCGGTCGGGTGCTCTCTGGCTGTCTCCAGGTAGACAATCAGCTCCTCATATGTCTTGGCGCCATTCGAGTAGAAATTCTGCAGCACCACGGCAATGATGAGACGGTATGCGCGAAGAGCATTGGCCTTTCGGTTGACTATGCTGGTGGTGCCAGCAAACGCTGCGTTGATGAGAATGTTCACGCCAGATGCCTTCATCAGTGTTCCTATACAGACCAGAAAACTCATGAAAGTGTGCATCATACGAAGTATGTGAAGTATGACGTTGGTCCAACGCAGAGGATCGTTCCATTGGGCTTGGCATGCAGTATGATACAGTTGAAGGTCGACTGTGATGTTGGTGTACTGCATCCCAAAACTGTTGAGAGCCCTCTCGAGATTCACAAGCGTAGTTATTACAGTGTCGGGATGAGCAGGCGGTGAATCGATCATCAGTCCGAGTATTGGGCTTCTGGGCAGAGCGTGTTACCAGCCATGCTGCAAATCTTCCTCACCAGCTTCTCCAGCCTGTCATCATCGCAAAACATCCTATGATACCCAGGACCTACCTACATGTAGACATATCAAACATACATGTACCTACCTGTCAATTCTAGTAATCCCTGACATTCTGGAATAGCTACGCAATATAATCGGTCAATAGAGGTGATGTTTTCCTGATTTTAGGTCATATTTGACCTATGACCTCTGATTTGACCTAGGCGTTGACCCCATATCCAAAACATTACTCCAGAAATGGACTCCCCATCCTGGAAAACCCTTATAAAGAGGTATTACACGACCCTCTATGTCATCGAGATCAAACGTTGAACATTGGCTGAAATTCAAGATGGCCGAAACCGCCATCTTGAATTATGAAAAATGCTCAAGTTTGCACAAGGTGCAACCAAGCTAATTTTGCTCTCCTAACTATATAAAACACATTTCCGTGAAAAAACGTTAGAGTAATTAACATTGCAAGGTCTCATATAGGAAGTATGCGAGCGGCAACTTGACTAATATACACGCACACATAGACAAATATAGACACGCATACACTGTGTTGTGTGAAGCACACCTTGTTTGATTGCTGTCGAGTCACACACTGACTGTTCTGATGCGCCATGGTGGTCATGGTCTTAGCCTCGACTTCATCAATGTCTTGTATGTCGAAATAATGACAAAATCAATCATTATTAATTATTTAGTAGTTATTTATTAAAGCGGGAATGGCTGTCACGCATATAGCAGGCATTAATTTCATGATCTGAGACGTATTTGGAAAATCTAAGCACCACTATTTTCTCGAGTACTTAAGACTAATGTGTGAGATTACTCACTGGACGACATTTATTCAAGACGTCTTTGCTAAGCCACGGCGTCTTCACTTACTCACTGGACGACATTTATTCAAGACGTCTTTGCTAAGCCACGGCGTCTTCATTTACTCACTGGACGACATTTATTCAAGACGTCTTTGCTAAGCCACGGCGTCTTCACCAGAGACGGAAAATAGCCGCCTAACAGTTTTGGCACGTCCGCGTTTTCAAGAGGTTCGCCGAGATATGTGTTTCCGCGATGATCCAGCACGCTTGTTTGTTTCTTTGTAGCAAAATATTGTGTAATTTCTTCAGCAGTTGTTGGAAGGAAGACAGGCTTAGTATCTGCGAAACGCAGGAATGTGCAGTGAAGAGAACTGGCACATGAGGAAAATCAAAGAGACCATCAACCATTCACATCGGATGCCATCTCACATTGGACAAGAACTCCCGCCGGTCATGCTCCAGCTTGTGTCACATGATGTAAGTCATGTGACACTACCATGAAATTTAATCCGCTGGAGAAGGCTGGGAAAGACAGCTGAAATATACCAAGAATAAAAAGAAAAAGTGTCTTGAGAGGTAAAACATTTAATTACTAACAATGAACCAACAAACCGGATCATTCTGTACACGTTAAACAATTCTGTACACGATAGAGGTAAAACAGGTCATACCAATGACATTGCTCCACATATTACTCAGATCTTCTAAAGTATGTTCGTTTGGTATATGTTGTCACGACTAGTCTGCTGAATTAGCCTATTTTCGAAAAGCGATAGGCTATTGTATAATACATACACCGCTCCTGTGTTTACTAGTGGGATTGGCAAACTCGTCTGAACACAACCACACACGACTTGTCACTTATTGTATACAGTAGATCAACAATGGCTCTGCAAAGTCGAACGTCACAATTCCTAACTTACTTTGGGCCACAAAGAGACATTACACATGCGCAGACAGGCGCATGTAAACATATTCCGCTACGGTGTACATAACAATCAGACGGATCTCACCTGCGTAGCTATCATGTCCAGAACGAGGGTCCGCATAGGTAGATTCTGCTGCGCCGATCCTACGGTTTCTGCTACGAATCACCGATATGGCGATGTTTTACGTTGTATCGTTGGCGGGAACATTGGCGGGAGCAGATGTTTGAATTTGGTGGTGCATAAAAGTTGAAAAACGAGGAAATATTGACTGATAAGTATTATTCTTATGTGAAGATTATTCATAAAGTAGTACTAGACATATATTGGGTATTAGTTTAGTTAAAAGTTTGTCAGTTAACAGTATTTTTGAGCAGATTAGCATCGTGGGTGATAATAGGGTAATCTAGCCTTCGACAAGTTTGTTTACAAGATTTAGCAAATCTGGTTATTTGATAGAATATATAACATATAAAATAACAAGCATAACAGCTACATACGTAAGATAATACTTTGATCAGGTAGCATTGTTATTACAAAAATAAGCAAACTTTTTAGTAGAAACCTTAGTTTGTTTATGCAGGTAGTGTCCATCGTATCCGCTAGCGAACTGTACCAGTAAATACCACATTTGTCAGTTGTGTATAACATAAAGTGAGCTGCAGTTACTGTCCACATAAAACAGTCTTTCTAAATACTAAATTGGTATACCGACTGAGTAAATTTTGAGTACCTGGGTAGTCATAATATGGCCCCTTGCAAGCGGCAAATGAAGGCAAGGAGGCACGTAGTGTGTGACTATTGTCACAGCTTTGTAGATTTTGCTCTATCCGGATGCACACAGTCATGGGCTGAGACAATGGAGGAATACTTTACTTTCCAGTTCACATGGTGTTTGAAAGTGGAATGTCTTACAGCAGAGTTAGCTAGGCTAACCGATATTGTGAAGGGGATGGAGATGAGAATAACCAAAGAGACAGATGGAAGAGGTCGGAAGGAGCAAGGCAGTGACAAGAAGGGTGAGGACAGTATACTGAGAGGAGGGAGGGCGAGTGCAAGGAAAGCACATGGAGAAAGAACAAGTGAAAACATGGCATGCAGGAAGGTGACAAGGGAGAAAGTGACAGTAGATGAGGGGGTGACAATGGGACAGGAAATGATAGAAGCAGATGCGACAGGAGGAAAGACGAAGGGAAGAAAGGAACTGAGAGTAGATATGACCAGGCGGAAGTCAATAACAAGGATGGTGTCAGGAAGAAAAGAGGCAGGAAAGAGAGGAACAGAGAAAGCAGCAGGGGGAAAAGTAAGCAACCAGGGAGATGCAAAACGGAGGAGTTACTCTGAAGCAGTGATTGAGGGGGCATTGAGAACAGAAAGGGTGTTTATGGGCGACTCAATTTTGCGAAAGACGGACAAGACGTTAAGTAAAGGAGAAGATGTTGTTTTTTGTCTTCCAGGCGCTCGGATAGAGCATGTGACAGATAGGGTAGAGAACGTGTTGGGGCATGGCCAGGGAGGATCTATATTAGTACATGTAGGGACGAACAATGCAGACAGGGAGGGGACAACTAGAATAGTGCAAAGATACAAACAGTTGGTAGGGAAACTGAAGAAGACAAGAGTTGAACAGATTATTCTCTCAGGAATCTTGCCAGTAATCGGAGGAAGGGGAGCAACCTATAGAAATTGCAAGAGGATGGCAATCAATGCTCTGGTGGAGCAGATGTGTGAGGAGGAAGGGGTTGGATTATTGGATTTGTGGGGGCGCTTTGTTGGGAAGGAGGACATGTACGTGAGAGATGGCCTCCATCTAAGCGGAAAGGGCGCAGCAGTTTTCTCTGAGAACCTGCTCTAATCTATGGACAGTGGAACAGGTTGCAATTATTTAAACTAGATTCGCAGGGGGGATTCACAGATAAGCCAAATCCCGGAGGCACAGATAAGGACAGCACAGCTAAAACGGCAAAGAACAGTCTGGAAAAGTCTACAACATTTGGTTATAAATGTGTGTGTTTAAATGCAAGGTGCATAGTAAACAAAAGAAATGAACTAAACATTATGGTAGAAGATAATGACCCTCACATAATAGGTATAACTGAATCTTGGGCCACCCCCGATATATCAGATGCCGAATTAGGAATGACAGGATATGTCATGTTTAGGAAAGATAGAATAGGGAGAAGGGGAGGTGGCGTTATTTTATATATTAAAGAATCCATTCAGGCTTACGAAATAAAATTAGAAAAACAAGCAGAATGTGAAGAAGCTGTGTGGTGTAACATAGTTACAGGAAACTCAACATTAACTGTTGGGTTAGTTTATCGAAGTGCAAACATAAGCACAGATGAGAATGAGAAAATACAAAACGCTATAAAGGAAGTCAGTAAACGGGACTGTATAATTATGGGGGATTTTAACCATGGACGTATACAGTGGAAATCTCAACAGAGTACTGGGAGTGAAGATTAAAAGTTTTTAAATTTAGTACAAGACAGTTTCCTTACTCAACATGAGTTAGAACCAACCAGGGGTGAGAACGTATTGGACATTGTTTTGAGCTCACAGAAGGAATTTATTGATAATGTCAGGATATGTGAGCCACTGGGTTTAGTGATCACAACCAGATATATTTTATCATCAAAGTAAAAGAAGAACAGAATCGTAAAATACGGTACAGGAAAAATTTTCACAAAGGAAGATATAAGGACATGAGGAAACATTTAGCATAACACACTGGAGAATAAGACAGCAACAGAATATCTTAAAGAGGGAAATTGACTGCATTGTCGAACGATTTGTCCCCTTGAAAAAACAGGGGAAACGGTCAAAAAAGAATCACTTATCAAAAGAAGCCATTAGAAAAATCAAATACAAGCAAACGATGTGGAAGACATATAGACATAATGGAAGTGAAGAAGACTATGCCATTTATAAAGAAGCACTTAACCAAGCTACAGCTGAAATTAGAAATTCAAAGAGAAGCTATGAACAAAAATTTGCTTTTAATATAAAACATGACAGCAAGAGTTTTTATGCGTATGTTCGAAGTAAACAGAAAGTTCAGGATAAGGTAGGACCTCTAGAAGGTAGTGATGGAAACATAATAACAGAGGGATTCTTAATGGCAGAAAACCTAAATGAATACTTTAGTTCGGTGTTCACCAGGGAAGATACTAGTGCATTACCAGTACCAGAGACTAAATTTGAAGGGAGAGAGTCAGACTATTTAGGACAACTAATTGTAACACCAAAAATGGTAGCTAAGAAAATAAGGGATATGAAGGAAAATAAGTCACCTGGAGTGGATGGGATTCCTCCCAAATTACTACTGGAAATTGTAGAATAAATCAGCATACCACTTGCAACAGTGTTCAATTTGTCAATAGAGGAAGGAGTAGTTCCATTAGAATGGAAAGAAGCAAACATCATACCATTATTTAAAAAAGGACCAAGAAGCAAGTCAGATAACTATAGACCAGTTAGTTTAACATCGGTGGTTTGCAAACTATTAGAAAGACTAATTAAAGATCACTTGGTTGACTTTCTTGTTAAAAATAACTTGATTAACCCATCTCAACATGGGTTTCTAAAAGCGAGGTCATGCTTAACAAATATCTTATGTTTTTTGGAAGATGTCACAAAGTGGGTAGACGAGGGATCACCAGTAGATATAATATACTTAGATTAAAAAAAAGCCTTTGACAAAGTGCCACATCAAAGATTACTACTTAAACTAAAGGCCCATGGCATAGGCAATGGTATGATTAACTGGATAGAAAAATGGCTCATTGATAGAAGACAATGAGTGGTAGTTGATGGGGAGGTTTCAAACTGGAAATCGGTTTTGAGTGGAGTACCGCAGGGATCAGTATTGGGACCTATTTTGTTCTTAATATATATCAATGATTTGGATGATGATATAACAAGCAAGGTGTTGAAGTTTGTGGACGATACAAAAGTGTTTAGAAAAATTGAAAGTGATGCAGATAGACAGCAATTACAAGATGATCTAAATAAGTTGAACGAATGGTCTGATAAGTGGCAAATGCTGTTTAATTATGGGAAGTGTAAGTGCCTCCACACAGGACATGGAAATGAAGATGTACAATATACAATGGGTGATACTGTACTAAATACTACCGTAAAGGAAAAGGACTTCGGGTTAACTATTAGTGCTGATATGAGGGTATCAGAACAGTGTGCAATTGCAGCAGCAAAGGGAAACCAAATTCTTGGATTAATTAGGCGAAATATAGTGTACAAGGAAAAAGAACTAATACTACCGCTGTACAAAACAATAGTTAGGCCTCATTTAGAATATTGCATACAGGCATGGAGGTCATATCGCAAGAAGGATATTGATATACTAGAAAGAGTACAAAGAAGAGCAACCAAAATGATACAAAAACTCAGGAATATTAGTTATGAAATGCGTCTAAAAGAATGTGGATTAACAACACTAGAAACAAGGAGTTTGAGAGGAGATCAGATAGAAGTTTTTAAAATATTGAATGGGTATGAAAATATTGACAGAAATATTGCTTTTTCTGATAAGGAAGAGAGAAGGACTAGAGTACATGGAATTACATTAGCAAAGAAGCAGTGTAGACTAGATATTATAACATTTTCATTTTTACAAAGAGCAGTAAATGAATGGAACAGATTACCGGCTGATTGTGTAGGTGCTAGTAGTGTTAATATGTTTAAAAATAAAATTGACATGTACCTAAGAAAGGCTGGGTACATTTAGTTAGATAGGTTGGACTCTCGATAAGGCAAAGGGCTTCCTTGTCGACCTGCCATCTAGAGGTGATTCTCTAGGTGGCAATCTAGTTAAATCTTGTTAAATTGTCTGTTGCTATACAATTACCGCAAATCCGATGCCGTGTCTCAACTTGTTGCAGCGTTCGTTAGTTTGCCGGGCAGGTAACATACTGTTTGACGTACCGCTGTAACTACCGAAGCGTGACGGAGCGTAACCGCCATGGTCATGTGGCGTGTAAACAACGTGTGTGTGTGTGTGTGTGTGTGTGTGTGTGTGTGTGTGTGTGTGTGTGTGGGTGTGTGTGTGTATGTGTGTGTGCCTGTGTGTGCGAGTGTGTATCTATGTATCTGTGTGTATGTGTTTGTGTTTATCTATGTGTGTATTCATGTACGCACGTACAACTGCACGTACGTATATATATATATACACACTTATATATATATATATATATATATATATATATATATGTATGTATATATATATATATATGTATATATATATATATATATATATATATATATATATATATATATATATGTATATATATGTATATATTTACATATATGTATATGAATATATATATATATATATATATATATATATATATATACACACATATACATATGTGTGTGTTTGCAGTAGTAGACCTCGCTGTGCCGAAGGACAATAGGTTCCGCGTGAAGAGTCAGTGACTAGCGGACGGCGTCTGAAGTCACTGAGCCGTGGATTGACCGCCTCGTGCACAGGTTTATATTGGATGAGTCAGGCACACAATAGCACTAACACGCTTTTCAATAGAGAGGCCAAGTTTGGTTTAGCAACAAGGCCATGCTCAGGATTAATTAGCACTATTAATGCGGGTAGGCTGGACACATTTTGGTTGTGTTTGCCGTGGTTTTTAAATTATAGTTATTTTGTCTAGCTTATGTGGTCCACGGAAACCGACTAAACTACTAACACCTGAAATATGAAATAATAACACACTTACATTATGAACCAGACAATAAAATGACACATAATAACATAATAACACAAGTTTTATTAGCAACTCAACTGAGTTGGATTGACATTACAATAGGTTACAATTGACTCATCAAAACATCATACAAATACAATAGAAATACATTTGATACCGCAAATCATACCGTACTAATAACCTTTTTACTGACAGTTGTATAAAGCCCACGGTATAAAGGATTTACCCAATCTATTCGTTCTAGTAACTGGTATCGGGTACACATTTTCTTGTCTAATATTATACTCGGTATGTCTTTTGTCAGGCAGCAGATAATTTAATCTATGTGTGCCGACTTTAATTTTATCAAAATATTTTTGATAAATGCTCTCCCGTCTTACATTCAACGTATCCAGGTTAACACGTCTTAGTATCTCCGCGTAACCCAATCCAGGAAAAATACATTTTAATGCCCTTTTTTGTATAACTTCAATATTGTCAGACAAATATTGGGGCAAGTTAGTGTGCCATACAGGACATGCATATTCTAGAACTGGTCTCACCACACTAACATATACACTGACCAGATCTTTCTGTGTAATCCCTGCACGCTTTAACTGATATAACATGTACAAGCGTTTACCAGCTTTTTTCACAATAGTATCTACGTGTTTGTTCCATGTCAGATCCTGAGA
The DNA here is from genome assembly GCA_964017155.1 of Oasisia sp. SBJ-2009. Taxonomy (NCBI): domain Eukaryota; kingdom Metazoa; phylum Annelida; class Polychaeta; order Sabellida; family Siboglinidae; genus Oasisia; species Oasisia sp. SBJ-2009. Next base: position 46,749,315 of record OZ024860.1, on the reverse strand, counting down.
AATGGTCACACCTAATAGTTTGGCATGGCAAACTTGTGCTACATCCCTCCCATCAATTTTTATATTCGGGATAGTGCTTCTGAAATTGCCATCTTGTGCAAAACTAATGATTATTTCTTTTGATTTTTCGGAATTAATTTTCATGTCATTCTTTTCTGTCCATCTAGCAGCAATATCAACCGACTCTTGAATGACCGATACACCCTTTCTGTCGCATATTTCAAATAACGTACTATCATCTACATACTTATATAGTGGAACAGTCGTTCTTAAATCATTTATGTAAACAAGGAAACATTTAGGTCCAGACAATGTCCCTTGCGGTACTCCCCCATTGGGATGACCAGAATGGGAATATTCATTTCCTATTTTTACTCGTTGAGTTATGTCTAATAGAAATGTTGCCATCCATCTTGAAATATGTGCGGGCAACCCATACGATTGTAGCTTATCTAGCAACAAATGATGATTAATAAGATCAAACGCTTTGCTAAAGTCTAGCATTACAACTCTGACATAAGAATTCAATTTATCTGTCGCCTTATACCACATATGAACCAGTTCGACAAGAACATCTGTTGTGGACGTTCCGCTAATTCCTCCAAATTGCTTAGCATCAATTTCACCTTCAATTGTTTCATCCACCCATTTCATTATTATTGATTCAAACACCTTGGCAGCTATTGGAGTTAGTGAAATTGGTCTAATGTATTTTTCAATCGACACAGGGGGGCTTGTTTTTGGCAACGGTATTACATTGGCCATTTTCCATTCCATAGGGAGTACACCTTTTCTTAGTGAATTGTTAAAAATAGCAGTTAATGGAGGGGCGAGAACATTTGCATAGTTTCTTAACACCCATGCAGGTATGTTGTCAGGCCCAGTAGCCTTGTTGGCTTTAACACTCTCCAAAGCTTTAAAAGTAGTATATACGTTTATCACATACTGATCCGGCAGTTCCTCGTTAACGTCGAACACCTTGTGGTTCTTATTTAACCGAGGCAAATGGTCACTCACAGACACAAAGAAATCATTCATTGTATTGGCCAGTAAGCCACAATCACCATCCGTTGTTTTGTTAGCTAGACCTTGCATGCATGAATTGCCATTTGTTTTAAGTCCCATTATTGTTTTCATATGCTTCCACCAATTGTGGGATCCCGATTCATGCATTGCTGCAATTTGTGTTTGGTAAAAATTATACTTAAGTTTCGACGCGGCTCGGTTGACCTTATTACGCAATATTTTTGCTTGATTCATATCACCACTCATGTGAGCTCGCTGTCGTTTACGAACTAAGTCTCTGAACCAGTCTGTAACCCATGGTTTATCAGCCGTATGCCTCGTAACAACTTTAGTAGGAAAGCATATTTCCATGAGGTTGCTAATAACCGTTTGATAATATGAATATTGATCTGCACATGAATCAAGCCTAAATAGGGGTTCCCATTTAATGGCTGATAAAGCCATATTGAATGTGGCTTTTTCTGTTGGCCCCATACACCTTACGGTTAACCGTGTCACGCATCCAGTATCAACTGAGCTTTTCGCTTTAGGTTTAAGCAAAACCATGTTATGGTCCGATGACCCCAGTTCGGAGATAGTAACAGGTGGGGTGTATACCTCCTCCATATTCGTCCATATTTTGTCTAATATCGCCTGTCCACGTGTTACAACATTAACTACTTGGACAAATCTATAGTGGGTTTTCATAAAGTTATCCCGCAACTGGTTGAAATCGCCAGTTATGATCACACCACATTCTGGGTGTTTTCGCATTACAGTGTCAGTGCTGGTGATTAAATGATCACGTATTTTTAAATACTCCGTCTTTGGAGTATAATATAAACATGCCACCAGTATACATGAAAATTTTCGAGGCGTTTTCTTTGGCATAACCTTAATCCACATTACCTCTAAATCATCAACCTCCATATCATTCAATCTCTTATACTTTAAATCATGTCTAATGTAGCAAGCTACACCACCGGCTCGTCCATGACCCCTGTCTTTTCTCTCTAAGCAAAACCCTTGCATAGTAAGGCTACTTGAATCCATATAGTCTTTAAACCATGTCTCACTAACACATACAATTGAGACATCATGTGTTGCTACAGTTACATGCAATTCGTCCACTTTTTCACTGTTCAAAGATCTGGCATTTAAATTAATTAAGGAAGGCAGATCCCATTTGCGTATTTTGTCCGCTGTTGGATTCGGAACACAAAACCGCGTTGAATCAGAGTTCTCGGTTTGTGTGTTCAGGGGAAGTTCCATGGCCAGATCGTTTAGGCCCATTTCCTAATCACGGGTGTGATGCTTTTCTTTATGTCCTCGTTCCCCGCACTGACGACACAACACTTTGTCGGGGTGTCTGCAGGTGACAGTGACGTGGTTCGTCTCACCGCATTTGGCACACTTGCCCATCGACTGACGAGTACGACGCTTAACCACTGTCCACTTACCGTCAGGTGCCACTGTTGCGTTCGGCGATCGGTCGTGGTTCGTTGCGTTTGACACGTGTCGGTGTTGTTGTTGATGTTGGCGTTTGTGCTGTTTCGGTGGCTGTTCTGGGAGAGACAGATTCAACAGCAATCTGCCAACTCCGCTCTCAGATAGATGCAGCCCGTCTCTCTGGAAAGCCGCGTCGTCGGCAGCCCCGTTCCGGAATGTGAAATTTGCGTCGTTGTCGATGAATTTGACATCGACTTCGTTGCATGCTTCCTTCACTTTCATGTTGACTTCGGCTCGTCTGTCTGGATTGGCTCGACGCTTCGACGGCAGTACGCTACTCACCGTGATGGTTGGTGTCACGGTTTTCGCCTTCCGCAGTAGTTGCGCGATGTTTTCTTTTATGTGTTCTGCACTGACGTCACTCGTTGTTTCGTGTGTACCACCAACGATGAATATTTCGTCGATGGTTTCTGTATTAGCCGCGTCATCGATCATTTGTTCGATATCGGCGAGAGTGGCGCCTGACTTCCTTCGAATCTTGATGGGATTGCCACTGGACGTTTTATCAACGTGTACGTCACGTAGCAGGCTGTTCCCCACAAGCAGTGTCACGGCCTGTGGTCTCCCATCGTTGGCGTCGGCGTAGCCGTCTGGACGCTTGCCTGTCGCGATGTCTTCTCGCAGGCCTCGTATTTCTTGGCTCTGCTCGCCCATCAAGGAGACAAGTTGCTGGTTCGGTCGTTCGAGTGTTACGACCAGCGACTCGAGCAGGGACGTCTTTTCGAGTAGACGCTCCACGAGTGTCGGTAGCATACGACAGGACGTACAGGACCAAATGCCTACAATGTCCTTATCGTCTTCACCCACACACTCCGGGTGCACCCACGACTGGCACAAATGGCATTGAACCATTTGATTGTTGTCCTTGCCGTTGTGTATGCAGGTCTTCACACAGTATTTCCAGTTGCCTGCGTGATTATCTTTCGCAACTTTCCGGCGCGCTTTTCTGGTCTTGTCACTCACCGGGTCATAAGTGACGTCTACTGGCGGCAGATGAACCGTTAGTTCAGGTGATCCGCAACAGTTATCACATGAACTGTTAGCCACCGGGCTAGAGTCGTTGTCCATGGTTATTCAGGCGGAACCGGTACAATTTGTTACAACTAAGCTGCTAAGCTGATGTTATTGCTTTTACCTATTGTTCATTCACCTGGTAGAATCACCCGTTGGGCGATAAAATTACAATGTGCACAATAATACATGCTTCTTCAATACACTACAGTTCGATACACTCTTTATCACACCACGGTACACGACACTAGGAATGTCAAACACGCTGCCATTTCAATACAGCTTCCAGATAATGGCTAATTTAGAGTTCCAGTGCCACGTTTTGTGCTGAACCAAGAATAGATGTCTCGCCTTACAGAGTTCACAAAGCAAGCACTCTTTCATTTGACCGCATGTTGCCTGTTACGGCCGGAAGTGGTACGCCTAAAATGATGTGTTGCGTGCGTTACGTCGTAGTGTCCTTGTTGTTGTCAACAAATATTGCAACAACACTTGAATTGTGTAAATCTGCACATATTGGGTTCGCTAATGCCTAAACCATCGCGAAAACGTCATGCTGGGTGCTATTTATTGCACTAACTGATTAAATGTATTCGTGTGTTATTGTGTTGGGTGTTATTCACAGACACACACACACACACACACACACACACACACACACACACATACACACACACACAAGCTAACTTTTCAGTTTATGTGGTATTTAATCCACATAAACTTAAATGTAAATTTATGCACGTGTTTCCATGAGAGGGAGCCGTCACGCTCTACTTCATTCCGCTGTTATTCCGTGCAGTTAAACAGTCATTGTAGCAACACCGGGGGGGGGGGGGGGCGGATTAATACCGCGCGTGAGACAGCTCTGCACGCAGTGAGCGGCCGTTGCGTCGTGCGTCAGCTGACGAGTGAGTTGGCGAGATGGCGGTGTGAGCACACACGTCGTTGACGGTGTGGCATCAGCCGCCAGTCTACCACGAGACAAATTTGCATGTATCCACCACCCTTTTTATCAGATCTGGTAATTATTTTACGTTAACTGGTACAGTAGAAAGATATGTTCAGCAGACATACACTGAGAGTAAGTTTGGAGAAAACGGACGTCTCAAACTCCTTCAATCTTTTGATGTTGTTCTCCATTCACCTCCCACTCTTTCCATATCTCTCTTAACCCAGTCGTCCCATCGCATTCTCAGTCTTCCTCGCCTCCTTTTCCCCTTCACCATTCTTTCCACATGTCCGGCCCAGTCCAACCTACTGCGCACCAGTATCTTCTTAAAACTGTCCTTCACTCTCAGTTCGTCCATTATTCTTTTATCCGCTCTCGTCACTGCCACGATTCTACTTATCCAGTCATGTGGCGCAACCGAATGTCGCACACAAAATAGCAAACATAAATTCATTTCGTACGAAGCAGTGAACAATCACGGCCAGTATGACGACATA